>JAJIYU010017111.1:0-11864 GCA_030144865.1 Tinospora cordifolia | reverse complement strand
ATATACAAAAATATGTTACATGACCCTTCGGTCTAGTTTCAAAATATACATCGTAAAAACTATACAAAAACAGAGAGACAGTTTAAACAAAAATATCACTCTCTCTCTCTAAACAACCTCCAGTCTCTGGCCTGCATCCTCACTGAGCGCTGGGCTCATGAGTGGTGTAAGATAAAAATGGGATGAGCTCGAAAGCCCAGTGGATCTCCCCTACACATCAATAACATTATACAGATAAGCATACGAAACATACAAACAGTTTCAAATCATTAGGGGCGTTTCAAAACTTAGTCAGTTTATCTGTTGTGCTCTAATCAATTTACTAATTCAAACTAATAGCACATTCAAATTCAAACACTTGCATACTTTAGACATTTCAGACAAGATTTTGTTTACAATTATAAATTTGACTGAAAGGAGGTTCAATCCCTTGAAGTTCTTATCAAAATACCCTACTTTTGGGTGGAAAGACAATTCATCTTGTCACATTCCATTGGGATTAGGATCTCATGTCCATATTCCAAGTATTTTGGGCTACACTCATCTACACACAATAATGATACCCATATACACTAAGTTTATGTAAAGAACACCCATAACATCCCTTTGGATCACTATGAAAGTATGTGGTTTTTAATCTCAAAATTTTTTATTTAATCTCATAGACATGGATCATAAATAAATGAAATAAAATTCAACATGCTTACATGTGATATTCAAGCATAAAAACATCATAAACATGCATTATATATCAACTAGATCTAAACATGCATAATTTATCTTGGCATGGTTTCATGGATGCATGAACATGGCATGTACATGAATCTGAAAATTAAATCATGAATGATAGACTGAAATTAAATATGGATGACAAACTGATATTAGAACAAGAATGATCATGCCATTAATTCAAACTAGTAAAGTAGAAGTTCAAGAAATCCCATCCCCTTTAGTTGTTAGTTTGTAGAAAATCTTGCAAAGGTTTCCTTCTCTCAAATGTCTAGCACTCCAAGCACACTCAAAAACCCTTAATAAATAAACTTCTCACTTTGAAACACTCAAGAACACAAGAGAAGTGAGAAGGGGTTGCTAAGAAGAGGGTTACAGAAAGTCAAGAGGGAAGTGTTAACTCTTGCTTTGGGATGAGGAGAATGAGAGCACTAGAGGGTTTATACAGATTTTCAAAGCACATTGGGGGACAGTTTAGCATATGCTCACAAAGCAACTTTCCTTCACATACTAGCGGACGGTTTTGCATGGTTTCGGCAAGTGTATCTTTCTAATTCCCTAAGGTGAGCACGATTTGGCAAGTGTGCAAGATATAGTTTCCATTTCATGTATGTACACAAGATATTTGATTTCCTAATTATTTGTGAGCATAAAAAGGATTTAGAACACTTGCCAATTCAGTTTGGACGTCCAAATGTGATAAGATTTGGTGCTCATAGAAATTTCTTAATTGGTTTCATTGTTTGGGTATCACACATACATCACATGGAAACCTTTCCTTTTTGGCATCAAGACATCGTGTGCACATGTTTTGGACGATTTTGATATTTCCTTCTTAGGAGTGGACATGATCTTGGCTAATGGCAAGTAAGGAATGTTGCCTATCTTCTTGGGACGTCAAAAATAGGGTACAATCTCATCAGCATGATAATTTTCCTAGTTAAGTCAAGCAACTTCTATTTTTAGAAGTCATGTGAGCAAGGCATGTTTCCTTCTTTATTTTGGGCATCAATCTAGGACCAAAAATCTTTTTTTTTTTTTTTGTGTTTCCTTTCCTGCATGTCTAGCTTAATGGAAATATTTGCTATTCCTTTTTATGAGCATGATTTAGACCATGGGAGCACTTTGATATGGTTTACTTTAGGCACATTCTGTTCTTGGACTTTCCCTCGGGTGTGCACATGGCCAGCCCCTTAGCTCATGGAATCTTCTTGATTTTTTTCATGTTTCCTCATTGAAACTTTTAATTCTATTAGGGTGATCACAAGAGATGATGGCTAGGCTTAGGGTTTGTGATCATGGGAAGCTTTTGTCATTATGGCAAGGTGGTGTACATTATCACATATGGTGGCACACATAGTCAAATTTTTGGAACTTCTAATTATGATTATTTGAGGTGTTTTTGGTGTGTAGGGCATAGTGTAATGATCACATGTCATGCTAACATTATCACTCATGTGACTTGCACATGCCTAGGGGTGCTCATACATTTTAGGGTCCAAATAAATTTAAAATAAATTCATATCTTTCATTTAGCTAGGATTTTAGGCCCTTAGCACATACTTTTTGGTTCACATGAATTTAATAAAAATTCATAACTTTCAATTGGCTAAGTTTTTTCCATTTTCTTTCCTAATTTAGATTCCCTTAAAGCATGTCAAGTGAATGAACTCTTAATTGAGCAAATGAAATGAACTTTGGATGCTTAGTCCATTTGATGTGTTCACTTCATTTCATTTTGTTCCCTTTTCTTAAATTTCACTCCCTTGAGAGGTTCTTGAGTAAATTTGAACTTGCCAATTGATTTTAGAATTGAATTGGACTTCATTTATCATTTCATTTCATTTAGTATAAAATTTCAAGGTATTACAAGTTGTTGTGTGGGACGGCTAGGGAATGAAAGAATGTCAAGAAGAAGACTAAAAGGGAATGAAAAGAGAGGGATTCATTCTTGCATGAGTGGTGAGAATGGTGGTGTTCATGCTAGGTTTATATAGAGCTTACTTTGGATGAGTTTAGCAAACTTTGTGTTGTTTCCTTGGTGGAATTCTTTCCTAAACTCTCTTCCTTCTATTTTACTTGTTTCTTGGGCGTAGAGTTTTAATATGTGATGGTTTTAGAATAAGCCCACACATTTGAAACTTTGCATAATTGTTTTTGTGCAGGTTTTATGTATTACTGCGATAACAAGAACATAGGATATTTGCTAGTTCTTCTGGGTAATTCACACATTATCACGGTAGTGGAATGTATTACCATGGTAACAAGAACACAGTGTATTTACTGGTTCTTTTGTGCAATTCACGCATTAATGCGGTAGTGGATTTTATTATCGTAGTAACCAAAACATTGCTCAGAGCAAATTTATGTGTAACATTCTAAGTTTGACGATCCCTTTGTACATTTAGCTATACATCTTTTATATCATTATTTTCATGGTTTTCTCAAATTTTATTTTATTTAAATTAATAATTCTATTTTTATTTAATATAATCTAATAACCAAATAAAATTCTGGGGTATTACAACCTGCCCCCCTTAAAATAAATTTCGTCCTTGAAATTTATACTAATTTGTTTTGATGTTGTCTGGTCATGCATTTTTTGTGAAGAAGTCTGTATATTTATTCCTTATCTCACTTTTTGTCTCCCAAGTTACCTCTTCCACTTCATGAAGCCTCTAGAGAACTTTGTCTAATGGAATGTCTTTTGTTCTCGATATTTGTACCTTGCAATCTAAGATTTTGATTGTTGCTTCTTAATTGTGGCATCATCTTGGATGTTGATCTCCTACTAGTAGATAATGTGAGAAGGATCAAGTTCATATCTTCTTAGTATCGACACATGGAACACATTGTGAACTGAGGACATTCTGTTTAGTAAGTCTAGCTCGTAGTGTAATACCCTAAATTCTTTGTACTCAATTAAATAAAATTTATCATTTATTCAGTGAAATTTGGGTGCAAAATGAAACTGGGCTCATTTTAGGACTAAATTGGCAAGTTCCAAAACTCTCATTTAGTGCTCCTTAGGGACCTAAAGCAACTTGAAATGAAGTAAGATGACATAAACCAACTAAGGGGACAACATATCAAAAAATTAGAACAATTGGTCAAGGTTAGGGTTTTCATTTGCCAAACGACCTTCAAGGGGTCCAAATTAAAAAGAGTTGTCATTTAGGGTACTTCAAGGGATCAAAATGATATGACATGAAATGAAATAACATGAACTAACAAAATGAATGACATATCCAAAAATTAGAACAATTGGTTGGGGTTAAGGTTTTCATTTGCCAAATGCCCTTCAGAGGATCCAAATTAGAAAGATATGTCATTTAGGTACTTCGGGGGATTGAAATGAAATGACATGAACTAACAAAATGAATGACATATCCAAAAATCAGAACACTTGGCTAAGATTTGAATTTTCATTTGCCTAGTAACCTCAGTGGGTCTTAAATCAGGAAAGTTTTGGAGGAAAAATCACCTTGAGCCAAACCATACCTTAAAATGTGCATTAGGTTCATGTGATTCTAAAACTATAGGTTATAAATCATATTTTTATGTAAATAAGGAGATATTAATTTTTATTAGATTTTTGTGAACCCATGAAGTCATAGCCACCCCTAACGTGTGCAAGTCACATGAGTAGAACACCACGATGATGTGCACCCTACCTTACCCTAAGCTCCATGAGATGTGTCCATTATGTGAAACCATAAAGAATGATCCCATGTTCCATGTGAATGATAAAGTATGCCCACACCTATAGAAACCATGAAGAATGATTTCATGTGCCAAGATAAATGATCATGTATACTAAGGTTACATATAAAATATCTCATAAGTGTGTATGTGGGCACACATGTGACAAACCCAAGATAGAAGTTTAATGAGTATGGCTGATTTAAAGAGATATAGAAAGATTCCTTCACCTAGAAAAAAAATTAGAAAATAGAAATTGCCTCATGCTCACATGTGGAGTCAAGAAGGGAGAGAATCCAAGGGAAATAAGAAACATTCCAAAGCTCTGTTTTTGTGTGTTCATATTATAAACTTATTTGATTTTATGAATCACAATATATTAGAATGTTTCCCAACTAATAGAGAAAGTCCAAGAGAGATTAGAATGTATTCTAAACCTTTAATTGTGTTCACACACATAAAAGAAACAAATAAGGTTCAAAGATTTTGCTCACACTTGGATTGGAAACCTTAATGGTTCCACTTGCTAACCATGAGCACACTTGCCTTTTTTACCTAAACCATCCCCTTATGAGTTTGGAAACATGCCAAAAAGTGGTGAGCTACCTTAGCTGCCCTAGGTGCTCCCCTTGTGCTCATGAACACCAATAAATACCCCTTCTTGCTCACATTCATCTCATCCCAAAGCAAAGAGTTGACACTTCCCTCTTTGCTTGTTCTTGCCCTCTTCTTGGCACCTCTTCTCACTCTCTTTTCTTTCTTGTGTGAGAAGTTCTTATTTTAGTGTTTTAGAGAGTTGTTGAAGTATTTTTGTTGGTGATTAGAAGTTCTAAGAGTGGTGGATAAGGAGAACCTCTGCCAGATTCAACAAAAACTTAGATTTAGGTGGAGGGAATTTCTTAAACCTCTACTTTGCTATTTTAAATTTTTAACATGTTCATGCATGTTTAAATTCTAATTTTTATCACGTCTTTTTTTACTTTCAGCATGTTTACTCATATTTTAATTTTAGTTAGCATGTTTTTATCTTTTAATCACTCATGAGAGCATGTCATGCTTAAAATCCATATTTAGGATTTAATTCAATGTTTCAAGCATGTGATGTAATGTTTTCATGCTTTCTTGGTTTAAAATTCTGATATTTACATTTTAAATTTTTTTATGATTATGTGATTCTTAAATATAAGAAATTGAAGATAAGAACCATGTACTGTCATAGTGACTCGTATTGGTGCTATGAGTGTTCTTAACACATGCTTGAAGTGTGTGGTCGCTGGCGTAACTAAGGGATACTTGGTATGTGGCATCCAATGGAAAGTGACAAAGAAATGTCTTTCCACCTTAAAGAGGGGTATGTAAATTAAGATCATCAAGGGAGTAGAACCCCTTTCAGTCTTAACGTCAAGTAAAACCAAAAAGTTGCTTGAATCACTTAATGCATGAAAGTGTTTGAATTTTGATGTGCTATTGATTTGAAATTGTAGCTTAGTTGTTTAATGAATGATCCACTGGACTATGTGCTCACCCCTTCTTTTTATTTTTCAAGAAATTGACTTGAATCATGAAGGCCATGGATATTAGATTATTTCTAAGTTTTAAAAGTTCTATTTTGAGGGCATGTTGCCCAAATTTTGAATTTAAGACTTCCGTGGAATTTTATTTAAGTTTTGAAAGTTATGTACTCAAGTTTTGATTTAAGAATCTAACTTTCTTTTTTTTATTTGAATAAATAAAAAGTTTGAAGTATTCCTTTGTCTAATTGTGTAGCCTTATTGAATTGAAATTTAATATATTGTGATGTATCCATGAACGTTTTCAATAATGTTTAAATAAAAGAATTGAGATGCAAGTTGTGTACTTGTAAATGTAACATAGGACCCAACTTGCCTGGTGATTGAGCTTAAACCTGTCTCTAGGAGGTTGGGGTGTTACGGAGGTGGTATCAAAGCATAGGCTTTAAGTGCCTTGGGCTAGAATTAGAAAGTTAATCAATGGTTTTTTTACTAGAATGAGAAACTCAAATTAGGGTTTCACATTGAATTGAACTGAATCTTGAATGCCTTGGGCTAGAATTAGAAAGTCGATTAATGGCTGTTTGACTAGAATTAGAAACTCAAATTATGGTTTCACTTGGAATTGAATTGAATCTTAAATTCCCTACCTTCTATTTTTGAAATTAAAGAACGTTTTAGAAAGTGTTTTCAAAAAGGAAGTATATGTTTTTGAAATGTTTTGTTTGGATACAAAGACTACAAGTTGAGCTGATAGTGGGTAAGCCTTGTCCTGAATAAAGCTAAACATTGAAAGGGAGGTGGGTTATCCAGCCTTAACAAGTGTGGTTGCTAAGCAAACTTCGGTCTCGCTCCCTGATTTGGAGGTTATCCCACCAGCTTATACGAGTGGTCTGAGTTGAAGAATACCCTTACTTTCTATAAAAGAAAATTATAAGCTGAAAAACTAGGGCAAGAAAGTGTTTAAAAGTAGAAAAAGATGTAAAATGTGGTGTCTTTGACTAGACAGAGGTTGTGAGTCAACCAGTTTGAAACTGTGGGTTTCGGGGATTGACCTTAGGTAGAGACATGGGTGTAGCTATGGGTGGCATAGTGGATCAAAAGCATAAATCTCTAGGACATAGGCTGGAGACTGAAACTTGTATGAAAAAAGAAAATTGTTTGATCAGGACACGGAACTGGGAAGCTTCTGTATCTTTCGATTTCTATGTAGTATGAGATGCATAAGAATTCGAGGTTATGGAGGAAGCCTGGACTCAGAGAATGATGGACCATGTGTGGTGAATGATCGGTAACTCTGGCAGAATGGGTTTTTCTATGCTCATTGGTATGGGACGGTGGAGTATAGTGAGCTCAAGAGCCTTAGTTATCGAGCAATTTGCTAAATTGTTTAGGTGAGACTCTGTTCTGGGTGGAAGCCTAAGTGGAATGGGTAGAGTGGCATGGGACACTTGAACCTAAAAGCTTAGGTGGAAGCTTGGAACCTTGCTGTGCTAACTTGATTATATGATTGTGTGATATGCATGTTTTACTGTTTATTTGCTTTGAGACCAAATCCTGTACCCATGCATGAAAAGAACCTAGAAGAAAAACTTTTAGGCCACTGAACAGATCGACGGCCTAGAAACTGAATCTAGAGTCATGATAGTACGAATGTTTGCTGAAACAAAGATTGATGTTGAAAAAATGAGATGGGAAGAGTTCAAGGAGGTCTTCCACGAAAAGTTCTTTCTAGAGACGACACTGCGGAAGCTATAAGAATACTTCGTCAGGTTGAATTAGAAGACTTAACTATAGCTGAGTACGAAAGAAAGTTTATTGAATTGGATAAGTTCTCTTGGGAGCTAATCTAAGAAGAAAGAATGCAAACTAATTGGTTTACTCTAGGTCTCAAGATTGAGATTCAAAAAGTGATTATGACTCTAAGCTTAAAGACATATAGGAATCTTAGAGCATGAACTCAACTTAGAACAGAGGTTGAGAGGAAAGAACAAGAGGCCTAGTAATGAAATAGAGAACTCATAGGCTCAGAAAAAGAATAAGAGTGGTGGGAACGCACCATAGACCCAGAAATAGGGGCAAAATAAAGATGAACTAAAAGAACAGGTGAGGAAGCAGAGACTGCGCTATGTGTGCAGGTAAAAGGGTCATGTAGCAAGAAACTGCCCGACTACACCCGCCTAGGCTCCTCAGCCACAAAATTCTCAGGGAAGAGGTCATATTGATCATTCTCAAGACAGATAGCAACAACAAAATGCCAACCAGGGGCGAAATTAGGGCCGTGGGTAGAACCAGGCCAGAATGTTTGCTATTGAGGCTCAAGAAGATCAAGACCTACCCTAGAGACCCTAGTATAAAAAAATTATTAGGAGAAATTGATTAGCCCTTTATTAAAAATTGCTATACGTTAGCATTTATGGGTTTTAAGCTTTGATAAGGTTTTGTACCTATTATTTTCAATAAATAAAATTTATTCCCTTAAGAATCCTTATTGTTACATTTTGAAGGTTCAAAATAGAAAGTCTAGGAATAGAAAGTGTTAATAATAACCCGAGGCCTACCATGTGGTCGAGTCCATTAAGATGGAGGTGGGGTATGACAAAAAAAACTTTGACCTTCAAATAGATTGAGAACTTTAGGCTAGGTATGACCATAAATGAAAAACGAGCCTATCTCTATAACATGTCTTGCCCACCGAATCTTTTGCAATCCGATCGGGGGTGAGCAAAGGCAAAACGAATGGCTCACAAGCCTAATCGAAGAAATTGAATAAGATAAGCATATTGACCTTAGGTTAGATGCTAAGGATACCCTAAGACTAAGGGAGAAAACACTGTATAAGTAATTGTAGATCTTCTCACTAAAGTGGCTAATTTTTTCTAACCAGATCCAGATTAAGTCAATAAGTCCAAGAGAGTTACCTAGACACTAGAGGCTATGTTGAGCTCTTGTATCTTAGACATTAAAGGAAATGGGAGAAAGTACGAAACTGACCCCTCTCACATCATCCACTAGAAGAAAGTGGATATTCAAGGTAATGCTACTTACAAGGAAGCACCAGCTATAATCCTCAACCTTAAAGTACATATCTACGAATGAAGGATATCCCGTTAGTAAGGGTACTGTAGGAACATCATAGGGTGGAAGAAGCTACCTGGGAACTCAAAAGTGAGATGAAGACCAAGTATCCACATCTTTTCACTAGAAATCCTTACTTATGTCCAAATTTCGAGGATGAAATTTTTCTAAGGAGGGTAGGATGTAATACCCTAAATTTTTTGCATTCAATTAAATAAAATTTATCATTTACTCAGTGAAATTTGGGTGCAAAATGAAATTAGACTCATTTTAAGGCTAAATTTGGTAGGTTTCAAAACTCTCATTTAGTGCCCCTTAGGGACCCAAAACAACTTGAAATGAAGTACGATGACATGAACCAACTAAGGGGACAACATATCTAAAAATTAGAACAATTGGTCAAGGTTAGGGTTTTCATTTGCCAAATGACCTTCGAAGGGTCCAAATTAGAAAGAATTGTCATTTAGGGTACTTCAAGGGATTGAAATGACTCAAAATGAAACCGAATAACATGAACTAACAAAATGAATGACATATCCAAAAATTAGAATAATTGGTTGAGGTTAAGGTTTTCATTTGCCAAACGCCCTACAGATGATCCAAATTAAAAGGAATTGTCATTTAGGGTATTTTGGGGGATCGAAAAAAGCTGAAATGAAATGAATTGACATGAACTAACAAAATGAATGACATATCCGAAAATTAGAATAATTGGCCAAGATTTGGATTTTCATTTGTCGAATGACCTTAGTTGGTCTTAAATAAGGAAAGTTTTTGAGGAACAATCACCTTGGGCCAAACCATACCTTAAAATGTGCATTAGGTTCATGAGATTCTAAAACTATAGGTTATAAATCATATTTTCATGTAAATAAGGAGATATTAATTTTTATTTGATTTTTGTAAATCTATGAAGTCATGGCCACCCCTAACATGTGCAAGTCACATGGGTAGAACACCACGATCATGTCCACCCTACCTTACCTTAAGCTCCATGGGATGTGTCCATTATTTGAAACCATAAAAAATGATCCCATGGGCCATGTAAATAATAAAGTATGTTGTAGTCACCCTAAGACTTGTAATGCGTCCACGTCAATATGAATTTTTAAAAATTCAAAATAAATATAAAAATGAGTGGAAAATTGTTTTTAATGATCATTGTATGATATTTAATCAAGATAAAATTTATTTGAACATTCGGATAGCTAGAAACGTGCGGGGAAAAGTGTTAAAAACAAGGCATCTTGCTGCCGACCGCGGTCCGTCTGATGCCGACCGCGGTCCGTGATGAGAAAAACCCAAAAAAAGTACAGAACACACTGTGGACCGCGGTCCTTACAGGCCGACCGCGGTCATCAGTGGAAATGTGCAAAAACGAGAAAACTAGGTCACATTGGTGACCGCAGTCCGTAAAGTGCCGACCGCGGTCCATAAAGGGATGACCGAGGTCCATAAAGTGAAGACCGAGGTCCATGAACAAAAACTTGTCCAATGACCAAGGTCCGTCTGACGACGACCGCGGTCCGTGTGCAAGCTATATATAGATTTCAAGCGCAGATTTTCTCATTTTGCACTGAAACGATCCAGGATTTGGAGAGGAGCGACGGGAGAGTGATTCAAGGTGAGTTCTCTGATTTTCTTTGAGTTTTCTTCAAGTTTTGAACTCATCTAAGAGTAGTTGTCAGTAGCTTGTGAATCAAAGTGATTAAGATCCATTCATGAACTTGGTATTGTGAGTTTAGTGGCTAGAAACCAAGCCAAACATGAGGAACCATTGTGTATTTCCCTTGTATGTGTGTTTGGACACTAGTATGATGGATTTAGGATGGTTGTTTGGTGATAGAAATGAAGGGATCGATTTCATTGAAAGTGAATCCCATTTTTGAGGCTTGATCAATGGGCTTTGATGAGTAAACAATGTCAACAACCATTCTTTAGTTAGTTTATGTGTTTAAATGATTATTGGGTGTCCAAAACACTAGATTTAAGTGTCAAACTAGAATGGAACTCACAAGCATGGTGTACATGGGTGAAATCCCACTATTGGGTGAGAAATGGTGTGTAGACCATGGTCCACACTGTAATGAGCGCATTCTATGGACTTGGATGTCGTTTTGGAGTGTTTTGGGTACACTCTAAAGCACTAAGTGATAACAGACCCTTAGGGTCGGGTTAGATATGTATTAAAGGCCCAAAGTAATGTATCATTACCACCTAATGATGCAGATTGACGATATTGGACTACTGTGCGAAGAACAAAGATCCAGCAACATTTCAGCGTGTACAGGTGGGGTTGATTATCTCTTCCTCACTCTTTAGTATTATGCGGACGTAAGATGCGGAATATGATCTATGTTTAAATTCCTGTACTTAGTATCATGCTAGGGATGTATGCCTTGGGTGGAATGATTGATATGATATCCTGATGACTGGTTATTCGCTTTCTAGTGCTAGGGTATCATGATTTGCTTGGTGATTATTTGGTTTCTTTACTTAGGTTGTCATTTGAATAAGCATGTTTGGATGTTGTGTGGAATGAAAACTATGATTGTGAAACTAAAGAACATTAAAGGTTTATTAAGAACTCCACGTACCGCGGCGATGGATGGGCACTGGTAGTACATCGCGTTGAGGTTCTCTGGATGTCCCAGGATGTCATCGTGGGTATCCCCAACTAGGCCAAACTGCGAGCGACCGTATGAGACCCTCGAATTTGGAAATTCATGAGGATTTTTTCCTTGGTTTCAGTATCTTCTTGGGTCGTGGTCTCAGAGGTAGACTTCTATGTTATAAAGATGTCGTGCCTGATTGTGTTCAGGACCACAATTGGGATACCGAGGG
>JAJIYU010017110.1:0-11830 GCA_030144865.1 Tinospora cordifolia | reverse complement strand
AGGTCTCAATCAGAGTTTTATTTGGGTTTAACATACCCAAAAGCCTATCCAAAGGTTATAAACTTTGGGTATTTATTTTAAAATCTACAGGATAAACTAGCACATTCTAACCACATATCTAGGATCTACTTATCACCAGGAGTGTTTTGGTATAATATTTGTTGAGTTTTACTCACTATAGAAAAATACCCAATTTTTGGGTACGGCTATAAAATACCAACTTTACTAAAAATTACACCGATAGGATTGTAGTACATAGCTTAATTAACATTTTTATAACTAGAATTTGAAGAAAGAACTTACCTGCACTTCGAATCTGACAGAAAAACGAAAGTTCCCTTCGTTTTCTCTTTTTCCCTTTTCTCTGCGTGTTCGTGTTTCTCTAATTTTCAACATTCTGGAATTAGAAATTGAAAGCAACTTGAAGAAAGGAATTGAGATGCTTGCTTAATAATCCCACCGACCCACTAACTAATTCACATGCCATTGATTCATCTCCCGTCACGTGCCATACTTCTTTATACTCATGCATTTTGTTTCCACCACCAATCCACCACACAATACTTTAATTTTGTTTGTCTTTATCAAGTTGCTAAACCCCACATATATGTTTTCAAATCACCCAAATCATGCCTTGTACAAATCAATTTCCACCCCCCCAATATATATATATATATATCATAGCATACCAGTGATTTATATTCTCAATTTAATTTGAATCACCACATATATTTCATATAAAACATACTAATAATCAATATTCTATATTTAATTTTAATTAATTTAATTTAATTTATCCCTACACATTTATTTAATTTAATTAATTTATATATGTAATGTATATTCTAAATATATGCATGTAATACACACGTACTCCGTAGCAATACGTGTATTTATATACATTTACTACTATTTAAATTAATTTACGTGTCTAATTGAAATATAGAGTGTTACAAAACACGTTGTGTACTCTCGCTATCTAAGATAGCAATGCCAATTGGTATGCAACAGGACTTATTCTCTCAAAAATCTCAAAAGGTCCAATATATGTCGGAGCAAGTTTTTCTGAGATGCCAAACTTATGTTGCCCCTTTTGAGGTGAACTCCGAAGGAGTACATAATCACCAACATCGAACTCAAGGACCTTCCTTCGGTTATTTGCATAACTCTTCTGTCTATCCTGAGCTGTCTTCATGTTTTGACAGATCTGCTGAATTTTCTCATTTTGTTCTTGTACAAAAGTTGGGCCAAAAACTACTATGTCACCAACCTCGACCTAATAAGCTAGTGATCAGCAAGGTCGACTATATAATGCCTTAAACGGTGCCATGCTGATATTCGCTTGGTAGCTATTATTATATGCAAACTCACACGAGGGCAAATGATCCTCCCAACTACCACCAAAGTCAATGATACATGCCCTCAACATATCCTCAAGCACTTGGATCACTCTCTCAGATTGACCATCAGTTTGTCGATGAAAAGTTGTGCTTAAGCTTAGTATATTCCCCAACTGATGTTACAAGCTCTGCCAAAAGCGAGACATAAATCGAGCATCTCTGTTAGACATAATGGACACTAGGACCCCATGTAATCTCATGATCTCACGGATATACAATATAGCAGCCTCTCAATGGAATCTCTACTATGCATTGGGAGGAAATGAGTAGACTTAGTCAGTCTGTCCATAATGACCCAAATAGTATCATGTCTTTACTGAGTCCGAGGTAGCCCCATCACAAAGTCTATGGTAATGTGTTCCCATTTCTACTAGGGAAAAGCTAAGGGTTGCAATGAACCATCGGGTCCTTGATGCTCAGCCTTAACCATGTTGGCACGTGTCCCATCTCTATACAAAGGTTGTTATGTCTCGCTTCATCCCTGGCCACCAATAAGTATGTTGAGCATCTGGATACGTCTAATTGGTGCTTGGGTAAATGGTATACCTCGAGCAATAAAGCTCCTATAGCACTCTCTAACTCAGGCGAGGGTCATTTGGTACCCACAATCGTCCCCTAAACCTTAGTGCACCATCACTGTCAATCGAGCACTCCATACGAGAAGTGTTGTCTGCCCACTCCTGGAACATCACATAATCAATGTCACGAGGCTGCATTTTTATGATCTTAACAAGTAGAACCAGTTGGGCTCTCATCCATGCATTGACTCTGGTCTCAGTCGATGTAATACTTCATAATTTTGTCAATAAAAGTTATTAATGAAATAAAATTCATTGAGAAAAATTCTAAAGTAATTGGAGGCAAATGAAATCTTAGTATCAAAATGATCTAACTAATGATATAATGTTAGTGGAATTATCAAATATTAAATGTATAAAAAATTAATTTATAATTATGCAAGTAGTGTAACAATTATGGAATTAATTATCCAATATAAAGTAAGTAGGGTGAATTATATAATTATTTGTAGCCCTCTGAATATAAAAATATGAGATCAATACATAGAAATGAAGAAATGAAAAATATAGAGAAATATGAATTATTAATTGTTGGCAATATTAAAGAAATGAAAAAATATAAAATAAATACAATATTAAAGAAATAGAAAGGGGAGAATATTAGCAAAAATTAATAAAATAGAAGGATATGTGCAATAAACCATATTTACACAAATAAGAAAGTGAAATTGGGTGTATAACTAGCAAAACTCGGATAATAGAAACCTTAGAAAGCAATTTTGGTAATAGAAACTACAGCCAACGGCCAGAAACGTATAATCTGTATGATTTACGATCCCACGGTCAAGATCAAGCCCGCACCAAATACTCAAGAGCACTGAATCATCAAGATCCAACGACCCACAATCAATCTGCCCGATCCAACGAATGAGATCAAAACCAAACCAACGCCTAGATGCACTGAATCATCAAGATCCAATGGCCCATGATCAATCCATCAGATCCAATGGCTCACGACACAGGCGCATTCGTTGATCACGACCGTGCTGCGCTCGAGGACGATCTGATGGTCTAGATTTGAGACATTTTCAATCGATCTCGAACTGTTGCTGCACTCAAGGTTGATCCGTGCGTCAAGATCAAAGCTGCACGAACGAAGATTTGCACACCGCGATCGAGGTTTATCCAATGGTCTAGATCTGAGGTGGTTTGTTGATCGCAAATCGTGTGCTGCACTCGAGGAAGATCCAACGGTCCGGATTTGAGACATTTTTTGTTGATTGCGAACCATTGATGCGCTCGAGGAAATCCAACGATTCAGGTTAAATGCTCCAATTAAAATGAGAAAATAATTGAAGAATTGGCAAGTTTTCTACAAGGAGAACACCACAAACTTACCATTCTATGCCATTTTGAACTCTATATAAAGGACCCCTAGTGCTCTCATTGTTTTCATCCCAAATCAGGAGCATACTAGTCCCTCTTGACTCTCTCTGACCTTCTTCTTAGTAATCCCCTCAGTTCTTAAGTAATCTTGAACTGTTCTTGAGTGTTTAGAAGCTTTGAAGTAACGAAACTCTATCAGATTTCAAAAGTGTGCAGAAGAGATTTATTTAAGGTGAAAGTGATTTTTCTAACACCCATTTTCTTATTTGAATTGCTAGCATGTTCATTGTTTGTTTGGATTTTGAAACCAAAATAATTTCAGTTCTAGTATTGTAAAACGTATTTCAGTTTCATATTTGATCCTTGTTCAAATTTATGCATTTATAGTGATCATGCCATGTTTAGTATCATGCTTAGGCTTTATTTCACGGAACGATGTATGATTATGGTTGTTCCATGATGTGATTTTCATAGTACTTATATTCTAAATTTTATTGATCTTAGTTTCATATTTTGAAGTTTATTTGATGATTCAAGATTTAACAAAAGAAGATGGTGAAAATAACCACATACCATCATAGCGAACATGTGGGTTGCTATGGATGTTTTTTTCTCATGGATAGCCATGAGGTTTTAAAACCTAAGTGCTTGGTTGGCGGGTAAGCTCCCTAAAGTCCAGAAGTCCAATGAAATTGGCTATGTAATGCCATATTACACTCTAAGGAGGCACTTAGTTAACAACATCAAGGGTTGAGAAACTATTTTGGTCTAAATTACAACTTGAAACAATATGATGCTTGAAATGACTAATGCATGCAAGTGATTAAATTATGAATGTGATATTGGTTTGAATTTAAAAAATGGTTGTTTGAAAAAGATCCACTGAGCTTTGTGCTCACCCCTTCCTCTTCTTTTTCAAGAAATTAAATTATGAAGACCATAGAATTTAGATTTTTGCAAGTTTCTATTTTTTTCAAGTTTCCTTTTAATGTAAGGGCATGTTGCCCAATTTTGAATAAGTCTTTCGCTGAAATTTTATTTTAGAGGTTATGAATTTCTTTTGATCAACAATGTAATAGTTTACATTATAAAGTTATGTACTTTCTTTTTATGAATAAAGAAGTTGAATTTTTCTTTATCTTTAATTGCCTTGATTTTATTGGATGAAAATTGTATACTTGAATTTACTCCCAGGCATGAGATATTGAAAAATAAAAAGTCAAGTGTGTGTCACTTGTAAAGTAACATGGACCCAACTTGCCAAATGGTTAAGTCTACTGCTGAAGAATGGTGGTTATGTCCAAATGAATTCGGGGGTTGGGGTGTTACAAAGGTGGTATCAGAGCCAAGGCTTTAGGTGCCTTGGGCTAATAATAGAAAGTTAAGCCTAAACATGTGTTGATTAGGCTAGAAATAGAAAGTCAAACATTAGTTGCTTGACAAGAATTAGAAACCCAAATTAGGGCTTCACATTGAATGAAATTAAAATTTTAGTGCTCTACCTTCTATTTTTGAAAATTGAAAGTTTTAGAAAGTGTTTTCAAAAAATATATATATATATTTTGAAATGTTTTGTTTGGGTACAAAGATTGCAAGTTGAGTTGATAGTGGGTAAGCCTTGTCCCGAGTAAAGCTAAACATTGAAAGGGAGATAGGTTATCCCGCCCTAGAAAGTGCAGTTGCTAAGCAGACCTCGGTCTCGCCGCTCGATCTGGATGTTGTCTCACCAGCTTATATGTGTAGTCGGAGTTGAAGAACACTCTTATTTTCTATAAAAGAAAAATTAGAAGGTGGAAAATTAGTGGAAGAAAGTGAATAGAAGTAAAAAAAGATGCCAAATATGGTATCTTGATTAGACAGAGGTTGTGAGTCAACCAGATTGAACCCTAGGTCTAGAAAAAGACCCTAGGTAGAAACATGGTGTAGCCAGGGGTGGCACAGTGGATCAAGAACATAAATCTCTAGGGCATAGGCTAGAGAAGAAAACTTGTGTGAAAATAGAAAATTGTTTGATTAGGACACGAGACCGGGAAGCTTTTGTATCTTTCGGTTTCTATGTAGTATGGGATGCATAGGAATTCAGGGGTATGGAGGAAGCCTGGACTCAGAGAATGATGCACTATGTGGGGTGAATGATCGGTAACTCTGGCAGAACGAGTTTCTCTATGCTCACTGGTATGAGACAGTGGAGTATAGTGAGTTCGGGAACCTTAGTTATCAAGCCATTTGCGAAATTGTTTGGGTGCGACTCCATTCTGAGTAAAAGCTTAAGTAGAAGGGCTAGAGTGGTATGAGACACTTGAACCTGGAAGCTAAGGTGGAAGCTTGGAACCTTGTTGTGCTAGCTTGATTGTATGATTGTGTGATATGCATGCTTTACTGTTTATTGCTTTGAGACCAAATCCTGTACCCATGGATGAAATGAACCAAGAAGAAAAACCTTTAGGCCACTAAAAAAATCGAGAACCTAGAGATATGAATCTAGAGTCATGATAGTATGAACATCTGATAAGGAAAATACTGACAAGGTGTTAAATTTATAGACAATGGCTAGAACAAGAAGGTACGCTACTCAATCCACCACCTCTGACGAGACCGAACAATGGGAATAGGAACTGCTTGCTGGAATGGAGGCACGGATGGAGGCCATGATGAATGAGATGTCGCAGAGGGTGTTGGATCAACTATTGCGGGCACTTCCACAGATAATCCTGTAGGTGGCACCACAGCCTCAAGTACCTGAACCTAACCAGGTCCGACAGCCAGCACCTGTGGTCAAAAATCCCAAATATCAGAGGGCTCAAGAGGGATTGGAGGATAAGAAATAGAGGAAAATGCTGATTGAGCTACAAAAGCTCCATCCTCCTTTATTTGATGGTACCACAGACTACATCTTAGCAGATCGCTGGTACCAAGAGATGGATGAAATTCTCAATGTGCTGAAGGTAACTGGGTCAAGACGGGTGGCACTGGCCACGCACCACTTCAAAGGACCAGCCAGGAGTTGGTGGCGAATGATGAGAATGGATCCTAATACGGATGTTGATGCCATGAGCTGGAAAAACTTCACAGAGATCTTTTATGAGAAGTTCTTTCTAGAAGCAACCCTGAGCAAGCTACAAGAAGATTTTGTTTGACTGAATCAAAGGGTCATGACTGTAGCTGAATATGAAAGGAAGTTCACGGAACTGGCCAAATTCATGCCAGATCTGATCAGGGAAGAGAAAAGGAAAGCCAATCGATTCACATAGGGTCTCAAGATGGAGATCCGAAAGATAGTGAAAACTTTGGGCCTAAAGATTTACAAGGATATCGTAGAAAAGGCCTTAACTCTGGAGCAGGAACTTAACATGGAACAAAAGTTGAGGGGAAATAATAAGAGGCTTGGGAATGAAAATAATCAAGTGGCTGAAAAGAAAAGTAAGAATGGTGGGAACGCACCACAGAAATAGGGACAGAATAAGGATGAGGCAAGGGAGCAGGCTAAGAGGCTGAGATTGTGCTTCTTATGCAGATAGAGGGGGCATCTTGCTAAAAACTGCCCAACAACATCAGCTCAGGCTCCCCAACAACAACAACAACAGAATACCCAGGGAGGAGTTCAGGATGGGCGTCTTCGAGCCAGACAGAATCAAAATGTCAATCAGGGGCAAAATCGAGGTCGTGGTCAGAACCAGGCCAGAGTGTTCGCAGTTGAGGCCCAGGAAGACTAGGTCCCTGCAGTGGAAGGTACATTCTCGTTATTCAATGTTACTGTGAAACTATTGTTTGACTCGGGTGCCTCTAAATCCTTTATTTTTGAAGAATTAGCTGATAGGTTACAACTTGTGACGAAAACACTACCTGTAACTTTGAATGTGTCCACACCAATAGGGACCACAGTGACTTCAAAAAGAATGTGTAGTTATGACCTAAGGTTTGGGGATAAACTCTTAACAGTTGACCTATGTACATTACCATTTTATGGATATGATGTGATCTTGGGGATGGATTGGTTAGACCAGTACCGAGCCCAGATAGATTGTCCTAAGAGACGAGTGACCATAACCCTACTTTCTAAGGAAACTTATAAAATTAATGGAGATATGTGAAAACTACAAAGGAACCCAACCATAGCCATGTTGAATTACCTAAAGCAGAAGTATGAGTTTGAAGAACTCTCTGAAGAAGAGCCTATGGAACCGGCAACATTCATGGACTTGATGAACTGAGTGTTTAGATAGTATCTTGACCAGTTTGTGGTGGTATTCGTAGATGACATCATAATCTACTCCAAGTCAGAGGCTGAACACTTAGAACACTTGCAAATAGTGTTGGAAATACTCAAAAAACATCAATTATATGCCAAGTTCAGCAAGTGTGAGTTCTAGATGAGGATGGTCAAGTTCCTTGGCCATGTAGTGTCAGCAGAAGACATCTCTGTAGATCTAGAGATGGTGGAAACGGTTATGAATTGGAAGCAACCTAAGACAGTTATAGAGATCAGGAGCTTCTTAGGTCTAGCTGGGTACTACAGAAGGTTCATCCAAGATTTCTCCAAACTAGCAGAACCTATAACCAAGCTGACCAGGAAGGGAATCAAGTTCGATTGGAATGAGAAGTGTGAACAATCATTCCAAGAACTAAAGAAGAGATTGAATACAACCCCTATCCTAGTTACTCCAACCCATAGTGTTACCTATACCCTCTATACTGATGCTTTGCTAAATGGACTTGGAGCAGTGTTAATGAAGGAAAGAAAAGTAGTTGCTTATGCTTCGCGACAACTAAAGGTCCATGAGAAGAATTACCCTACTCATGACCTAGAATTAGCGGCCATTGAGTTTGCCTTAAAGATTTGGAGACGCTACCTTTATGGTGAGAAATTTGGTCTGTTCTCAGATCACAAGAGCTTGAAGTATATCTATACCTAGAAGGAGTGGAACCTCAGGCAATGGAGATGGACGAAGTTCTTGAAAGACTATGATTTTCAACTATACTACCATCCGGGGAAGGCCAATGTAGTGGTTGACACCTTGAGTAGGAAGTTCAACAAACTGGAGGAAGAGAAAGGCCAGATGTACTAGTTGATTGATGATTTTAGGCTGGGTGTGACTCTAAATGAAAAGCAAGCCTACCTCTACACTATGTCTTGCTAACCAGATCTTGTGCACCAGATCAGGGATGAACAAAGGCAAAACAAATGACTTACCAGTTTGATCGAAGGAGTTACACAAGGCAAGCATACTGACTTTAGGTTAGATGCAGAGAATATCCTAAGGCTCGGGGAAAGGATATGTGTACCTTAGAATGGGAAGAGTAAGCAGATTATACTTGATGAGGCTCATCAAACTAAGTATACCATACACCCAAGTGGGGATAAGATATACCAGAACCTCAGGAAAACCTACTTGTGGAGGGGAATGAAGAGGGACGTGGCTAAGCATGTCTCTAAGTGCTTAACATGTCAACAAGTGAAAACAGAACACTGGAAACCCTTTGGAATGTTAGAACCACTCCTTATCCTAGAATGGAAGTGGGATAATGTTGCCATGGACTTTGTCAGTAGTTTACCCAGAAACCAAAAAGGAGAAGACACTATTTGAGTGATTGTGGATCGTCTCACCAAAGTGGCTCATTTCCTGCCAATTAGATCCACAGACCAAGTCAATAAGCTGAGAGAACTATATGTGAAGGAAATAGTAAGGCTGCATGGTGTACCCAAGACTATTGTGTCTGACAGAAACTCCCGCTTCACTTCATAGTTTTGGCAGAGTCTATAGAAGGCGATGGGTACTAAGTTCACCATGATTACAACATTTCACCCTTAGACGGATGCTCAGTCTGAGAGAGTTATCCAAATTTTTAGATGATATGTTGAGGTCTTGTGTTTTAGACTTCAAGGGGAACTTGAGCAAGTATTTACACCTGGCGGAGTTTGCCTATAACAACAGTTACCGGGCAAGCATAAAGATGGCTCCATTCGAGGCCCTCTATGGGAGAACTTGCAGATCACCTGCCTGTTGGGATGAGCTTGAAGATCATGTATTAACTGGGCCAGACTTGGTGGAAGAGATGAACAACCAAGTCAAGTTAATACAAAGGAGACTGACTACTACACAAAATCATCAAAAGAGTTATGCTGACAAGAGGAGAAGACCACTAGAGTTCCAAGTTGGGGACAAAGTATTCCTGAGGGTCAGTGTTCAGAAGGATATCAAAAGGTTCGGATTCAAAGGGAAGTTATCTCCGAGGTTTGTAGGACCCTTTGAAATACTTAGAAGAATCAAAGAATGTGTTTACGAATTGGATCTACCAACTCGAGTGACTTCAGCTCATAACGTATTCCATGTATCCATGTTGAGAAAGTACGAACCTAACCCCTCTCACATCATCCACTAGGAGGAAGTAAACATTCAAGATGATGCTACTTACGAGGAAACTGCGGTTAGAATCCTTGATCATAAGGTAAAGAATCTGAGAATTAAGGATATTCCCTTAGTTAAGGTACTGTGGAAGCATCATGGACTGGAAGAGGCTACCTGGGAGCTGGAAAGTGAAATGAAGACTAAGTACCCGCATCTGTTCACTAGGAACACCTAAACATGTACAAATTTCGAGGACGAAATTTTTCTAAGGAGGGTAGGTTGTAATACTTTATAATTTTGTCAACAAAAGTTATTAATGAAATAAAATTCATTGAGAAAAATTCTGAAGTAATTGGAGGCAAATGAAATCTTAGTATCAAAATGATCTAACTAATGATATAAGGTTAGTGGAATTATCAAATATTAAATGTATAAAAAATTAATTTATAATTATGCAAGTAGTGGAACAATTATGGAATTAATTATCCAATATAAAGTAAGTAGAGTGAATTATATAATTATTTGTACCCCTCTGAAAATAAAAATATGAGATAAATACATAGAAATGAAGAAATAAAAAATATAGAGAAATATAAATTATTAATTGCTGGCAATATTAAAGAAATGAAAAAAATATAAAATAAATATAATATTAAAGAAATAGAAAGGAAAAAATATTAGCAAAAATTAATAAAATAGAAGGATATGTGCAATAAGCCATATTTACACAAATTAGAAAGTGAAATTGGGTGTATAATTAGCAAAACTCGGATAATAAAAACATTAGAAAGCAATTTTGGTAATAGAAACTACATCCAACAGCCAGAAATGTGTAATCCGCACGATCTACGATCCCACGGTCAAGATCAAGCCCGCACCAAACGCTCAGGAGCACTGAATCATCAAGATCCAATGGCCCACAATCAATTTGCCCGATCCAACGAATGAGATCAAAACCAAACCAGTGCCCGGATGCACCGAATCATCAAGATCCAAAGGCCAACGATCAATCCATCAGATCCAATGGCTCACGACGCAGGCGCATTCGTTGATCGCGAATGTGCTGTGCTCGAGGATGATCCAAACGTCCAGATCAAAGCCACATTAGTTGATTGCGAATCATGCTGCGCTCGAAGACGATTTGATGGTCAGGATTTGAGACGTTTTTGATCGATCTCAAACCGTTGCTGCACTCAAGGTTGATTCGAGCGTCCAGATCAAAGCTGAACGAACGAAGATTCGCACATCGCGATCGAGGTTCATCCAACGGTCCAGATTTGAGGTGGTTTTCTTGATCGCGAATCGTGTGCTGCGTTCGAGGAAGATCCAAAGGTTTGTATTTGAGACATTTTTGGTTGATTGCGAACCGTTGATGCACTCGAGGAAATCCAACGATTCAGGTTAAATGCTCCAATTAAAATGAGAAAATAACAGAAAAATTCAAAAAAAATCACAAAAATCAGAATAAAATCCAAAAAATTTGTTTTTAAATTTCAAAAAATTATCCAAATACACTTGCTATTCTCCTATGCTTGGGGGCCACAAAATTTTGAAGAATTGGCAAGTTTCCTACAAGGAGAACACCACAAACTTACCATTCTATGCCATTTTGAACTTTATATAAAGGACCCCTAGTGCTCTCATTGTTTTCATTCCAAATCAAGAGCATACTAGTCTCTCTTGACTCTCTCTGGCCTTCTTCTTGGTAATCCCCTTAGTTCTTGAGTAATCTTGAACTGTTCTTGAGTTTTCTTGAGTGTTTAGAAGCTTTGAAGTAATGGAACTCTGTCGGATTTCAAAAGTGTGCAGAAGAGATTTATTTAAAGTGGAAGTGATTTTTTTTACACCCATTTTTCTTATTCGAATTGCTAGCATGTTCATTGTTTGTTTGGCTTTTGAAATCAAAATAATTTCAGTTCTAGTATTGTAAAACGTATTTCAGTTTCATATTTAATCCTTGTTCAAATTTATGCATTTATAGTGATCATGCCATGTTTAGTATCATGCTTAGGCTTTATTTCACGGAACAATGTATGATTACAGTTGTTCCATGATGTGATTTTCATAGTGCTTATATTCTGAATTTTATTGATCTTAGTTTCATATTTTGAAGTTTATTTGATGATTCAAGATTTAACAAAAGAAGATGGTGAAAATAACCACGTACTATCATAGCAAA
>JAJIYU010017109.1:0-11908 GCA_030144865.1 Tinospora cordifolia | reverse complement strand
AGTTTCCAAGAGTGATTCTCTCTCCCCACGATGTGGAACACAGAGATTAAACTCTTTCGATCTGAATGTCAACCAAAACAAGAAATTGTTTGAATCGCCTAATGTACAAAACTTTTTGACATGCTTGGTTTGTTTGAATTGAAATAATGATTTAAATGTTAGAAAGATCCACTGGGCTGTGTACTCACCTTTCCTTTTATTTTTTTTCAGGGAATTAAATTACATGAAGATCATGAATATTAGTTAGGTTCTTTTTAAAAAGTTTCTAATTTTTATATAAGGGCATGTTGCCCAAGTTTTAAGACTTCCGCTGTAATACTTTTTTTAAATTATGTACTCAATTTTATTTAATTAATTGAGTTTATGAATTTCAGTTATTTCTTATATTATTGCCTTATTAAATTCTTAACTTTAAGTTATGTACGGTTAAATACGATCAAGGCATGAAATGACTGAAATAGAAAGTCAAGTGTGCATCGCTTGTAATGTAACACCAGCCCGACCGCCGTTTGGTTTAGTCCACTGTCAAGAAAAATGGTGGATGCGTCCAATGCTTAATGATACGGGGGTTGGGGTGTTACACGTGTCCATTATTTGAAACCATGAAGAATGATCCCATGTGCCATGTAAATGATCAAGTATGCCCACACCTATTCAAACCATGAAGAATGATTCTATGTGCCAAGATAAATGATCATGTATACTAAGGTTACATATAAAATGTCTGATAAGTGTGTGTGTGGGCACACATGTGACAAACCCAAGATAGAAGTTTAATGAGAGTGACTGATTTAAAGAGATATAGAAAGATTCCTTCACCTAGAAAAAATTAAAAAATAGAAACTTACCTCATGCTCACATGTGGAACCAAAAAGGGAGAAAATTCAAGGGAAATAAGAAACATTCCAAAGCTTTGTTTTTGTGTGCCCATATTAGAAACTTATTTGATTTTATGAATCACAACATATTAGAATGTTTTCCTACTAATAGAGGATGTCCAAGAGATATTAGAATGTATTGTTCACAACATAAAGGAAACAAATAAGGTTCAAAGATTTTGCTCACAATTGGATTGGAAACCTTAGTGGTCCCACTTGCCAACCATGAGCACACTTGCCTTTCTCATCCAAACCATCCCCTTATGAGTTTGGAAATAAGCCCAAATGTGGTGAGCTTCCCTAGCTGTCCTAGATGCCCCCCTTCTGCTCATGAACACCTATAAATACCCCCTCTTGTTCACATTCATCTCATCCCAAAGTAAAGAGTTGACACTTCCCTCTTTGCTTGTTCTTGCCTTCTTCTTGGCACCTATTCTCACTTTGTTTTCTTTCTTGTGTGAGAAGTTCTTATTTCAGTATTTTAGACAGTTGTTGAAGTAGTCTTGTTGGTGGTTTAAAGTTTTAAAAGTGGTTGATAAGGCGATCCTCTGCTGGATTCAACAAAAACTCGAATTAAGATGGAAGGGATTTCTTGAACTTCTACTTTGCTCTTTCAAATTTCTAGCATATTCTTGGTTGTTTCAATTTTAGTTTTCAGCATGTTTTATTTTAGTTTCAGCATGTTTAATCATATTTTAATTTTTAGTTTAGCATGTTTTTATGTTTTATCACTCATGACAGCATGTCATGCTTAGAATCCATGTTTAGGATTTAAATTCAATGTTTCAAGCAAGCGACGTAATTTTTTCAAGCTTTCTTGGTTGTTTAAAATTCTGAAATTTACATTTTGAATTTCTTTTATAATTATGTGATTCTTAAATATAAGAAATTGAGATAAGAACCACGTACTATCATAGTGACCTGTATGGGTGTTATGGGTGTCCTTAACACATGCTTGGAGTATGTGGCTGTGGGGCGCAACTGAAGAAGAAACTACTGACTTGAAGAATATTCAAGACCTAGCTGTAGTCGGTGAGTACGAGGATGTGTTCCCAAATGACTTACCTAGACTACCACCAGCTAGAGAGTTAGAGTTCAAGATTGAACTTCACCTTGGAACCAACCCTATAGCCATACCTCCTTATAGAATGGTGCCAGTAGAAATAATTGAGCTGAAAACTCAACTGGACGAGTTCAGGGAGAAAGATTTCATCAGGCCAAATGAATAACCCTAGGGAGCCCTAGTACTATTCTTGAAAAAGAAGGATGGTTTCTTGCGACTGTGTGTCGACTACCGAAAGTTGAATCATGCTACAGTAAAGAATAAATATCCTTTACCAAGGATTGATGACCTATTTGATAAATTACGATGAGCTACTCATTTCTCTAAAATTGATCTTAGGTCAGGATACCATTAGCTGAGGATTCGAGAGTTTAACATTTACAAGATGGCCTTTAGAACAAGATATGGACACTTTGAGTTCACCGTGATGCCCTTTGGTTTGACCAATGCCCCGAAGGCCTTCATGGATTTAATGAACCGAGTGTTTAGACAGTACCTTGACTAGTTTGTAGTGGTATTCGTGGATGATATCCTAATCTACTCTAAGTCAAAAGTTGAACACCTAGAACACTTGAGGATCGTGCTAGAAACCCTCAGAAGAAACCAGCTATATGCTAAATTCAGTAAGTGCGAGTTCTGGATGAAAACTGTCAAGTTCCTAGGCCACATTGTATTAGCAAAAGGTATTGTTGTAGACTCAAAAAAGGTAGAAGTCGTCATGAACTGGAAGCAACCCAAGACAGTAACAAAAATTAGAAGTTTCTTGGGCTTGGCAGGCTACTACAGAAGGTTCATTACGGATTTTTCCAAGTTGGCAGAACCCATGACTAGGTTGACCAGAAAAGGAGTTAAGTTCCAATGGGATGAGAAATGTAAACGGTCATTCCAAGAACTGAAGACAAGATTGACTACGGCTCCTGTTCTAGTCACCTCAACTCTTGGTGTTACTTACACACTGTATACTGATGCTTCACTAACTGGATTGGGTGCAGTCCTAATGCGATAAAAGCAAGCCATCGTTTTTGCCTCAAGAGAATTGAAGGTCCATGAGAGAAATTACCCTACTCACGACCTAGAGCTAGCAGCTATTGTGTTTGCCCTAAAGATTTGGAGACACTACCTTTATGGTGAGAAATTTGAGCTGTTTTCAGATCACAAGAGCTTAAAGTACATCTACACCCAGAAGGAGTTGAACCTCAGGCAATGGAGATGGATGGAGTTCTTAAAAGACTATGATTTTCAATTACACTACCATCCGGGGAAGGCCAATGTAGTAGTTGATGCTTTCAGTAGGAAGTTCAATAAACAGGGTGAAGAAAAAGGCTAGATGTACCAGTTGATTGAAGATTTTAGGTTGGGTGTAAACCTTACGAGAAAAAAGCCTATCTTTACAATATGTCTTGCCAATCGGACCTATTCCATCAGATCAGGGATGAACAGAAGCAAGACAAGTGGCTTGCTCAACTAATTGAAGGAGTCACGCAAGGAAAACATACTGATTTCAGGATGGATGTTTAAAACATCCTAAGACTCGGGGAAAGGATATGTGTACCTTAGCAGGGACAGAACAAACAAGTCATACTTGATGAAGCTCATCAAACTAAATATACCATACACCCTGGTGAGGATAAGATGTACCAGAAGCTCAGGAAAACATACTGGTGGAGAGGAATGAAAAGGGACATAGCCAGATATGTCTCTAAGTGCTTAACATGTCAACAAGTGAAAGCAGAATACTGAAAACCCTCCGGAATGTTACAACCACTCCCTATCCCTGAATGGAAGTGGGATAACATTGCCATGGACTTCGTCAGCGGTTTACTCAGGAACCAAAAAAGAGATGACACTATTTGAGTGATAGCGGATCGTCTCACCAAAGTGGCTTACTTCTTGCCAATCAAATCCACATCCAAGTCAACAAGCTGGGAGAAATCTATGTGAAAGAAATCATCAGACTTCATGGTGTACCCAAGACTATCGTGTCTGAAAGAGACACTCGCTTTACTTCATAGTTTTGGCAGAGTCTCCAAAAGGAGATGGGTACTAAACTTACCATGAGTACAGCCTTTCACCTTTAGATGGATGGTCAATCTGAGAGAGTTATCTAGATTTTGGAAGATATGTTGAGGTCTTGCGCTTTAGACTTCAAGGGAAATTGGAGCAAGTACTTACACTTAGTGGAGTTTGCCTATAACAACAGTTATCAGGCATGAATAAAAATGGTTCCATTCGAGGCTCTTTATGGAAGACCCTACAGATCACCTACTTGTTGGGCTAAATTTGAAGATCAAGTACTAACTAGGCCAGACATGGTGAAAAAAAAATGAGCAACCAAGTCAAGTTAATACAAAAGAGACTGACTACTGCACAGAGCCATCAAAAGAGTTATGCTGACAAAAGGAGAAGACCATTAGAGTTCCAAGTTGGGAACAAAGTATTTCTGAAGATCAGCCCTCAGAAGGGTATCAAAAAGTTTGGATTCAAAGGGAAGTTATCTCCAAGGTTTGTCGGAGCCTTTGAAATACTCAGAAGAATCGAGGAATGTGCTTATGAGTTGGACCTACCAAGTTGGATGACTTCAACACAAAACGTATTCCATGTATCCACTGGGAGAAAATGTGAACCTGACCCCTCTCACATCATTCACGAGGAGAAAGCGAATATTCAAGATGATGTTACCTACGAGGAAATAGCAGTCAGAATCCTTGACCACAAGGTATAGAATCTAAGAACAAAGGATATCCCATTAGTGAAGGTGTTGTGGAAACATCACAGGGTAGAAGAAGCCACATGGGAACTCGAAAGCGAGATAAAGACCAAGTACCCGCATCTATTCACAAAGAATACCTACATATGTACAAATTTTGATGATGAAATTTTTTCTAAGGAGGGTAGGTTGTAACATCTCAAAAAAAATTCATATGAAATTTGAATTTTTATTTAGAAAATTATACGGAATTGATGGATGAAAATTGTGGTAAGTCCTAGTTTACTCAAATGAGGAATAAAAATCAATTGAATGGATTTTTGGAAGAAAATATATGAATGTAATGTATATTATGGGATATCATAGCCAAAAATACAAGGATATGTGCAATTTTTTTATGAAAACAAGATTAGAAAGTCAATTAGGATTAAGATTTGGCAAAAATCCAAAAAGAAAGAAAGAAATTTGGCTGAAAAATCAAAAAAATAAACTTAATACATATTCAATGGTCCATAATCAATCTGCCAAATCCAACGAACGAGATTAAAGTTGGCACCAACGCACGAGCTCAATGAATCATCAAGATCAAATGGCCACGATCGAATCCATCAAATCTAACAGCTCAAATCGTAGGCGCAAAAACAAAATCATGTAACCGAACACTGCACTCAAGGATGATCGTGTGGCCAGAATAGATTTCATTGATTGCAAACTGAGATCCGCACACCGTGATCGAGGATCATCCAATGGTCCAGATCAAAGCCACGTTAGTTAATCGCAAACTATGCTGCGCTCGAGGAAGATCCAACGATCCAATCGGAGACATTTTTTGGATTGAGAGCAAACTGTTGATGCACTCAAGGAAATCCAACGGCCAAGATCAAAGGCTCTGATTTTTGTTGATCGATCCAAAATTAATTCAACGGCTGTGATTAAAGGATCCGAAATTAAAAACAAAAATTACGAAAAAAAAAATTTGAAAAAAATTCGAAAAAAAGTTTTCTAAATCCAAAAATTATTTCTAAAATTCGAAAAACATTCATTTTACTCTAAAAATTAGAAAGTACGAAATTAAGGAGAATTAGAGTATTTTATACAAAAAAAAACTCAAAACTTTTTATTTTTCTCCCTTTAAAAACCTATATAAACCCCCCTAGACCCTTAATTTCTTCATTCCAAAAAATAAGAGTTGAAATTGCCTCTTATTTTCTATGCCTTCTTCTTGGCACCTCTTCCCATCTTCCCTTCTTGTGTATGAGAAGTTTTTCTCTCGAATTGAGAAATTAAGTTGAGCGATCTTCATTGGCACTAGTACGTGGGGGGAATTGCTACCGAAATTTTGGAAGAAAGCATCACAAGGTGGAAGTAATTTCTAGAATACCCTTCTATTCTTATTTAAATTCATGGCATGCTCATTGTTTGTGTGTTTTTCACTGAATTCAAAGATTTTCAACTTCAGTTCTAGAATTTTAAATGTTTATTTCAGTATTTCAATTTTGATTCATGTTTGAGTAATCATATCATTCATGCCATGTTAGTATCATGCTTAGGCTTTCAAATTAAAGTATGATGCATGTTTTATGAGTGTTTCATGAATTGACTGTGTATGTTCTGAATTTTAGTTTGATTTCATATTTTGAATTTATTTTAGGAGATCATGATATGAGAACTAATCTAAAAAGATGGTAATAATAACCACGTACCATCATAGTGGTCAAGGTGACACTATGGATGTTCTTTTCATATGAGTTAGGTCATATAGTTTTCAAACATAAGTACTTGAGGGTCATGTACCACTGATGGGTCACCATGTGTAACGGGTTGATGTCGACACGTGCCACTAACGAGTTGATGCCAAGTGGGCCCTATTTACTTAGTTAAGAACATCAAGGGATTAAAGGCCTTTTTGGTCTGAAACTCGACTTGAACAAATTGTTGTTTGAAATGCCTAATGATTGCAAGTGTTTGAATTATGATTGTGTTATGGTTTGAATATGAAAGATGGTTGTTCGAAAAAGATCCACTGGGCAATGTGCTCACTCCTTCCTTTCTTATTTTTTAGGAACATGAAATCCATGGAACAATTGAATATAGATACTTCTTAGAAATTTTCTACAGTATTATATTTTTAGAATTTTTAGGGCATGTTGCACAAAGTTTTTATGCTCTTCTACTTAAAAGTATTTTGAAGTCTTCCGCTGTAACTATTAGTTCTTTTTGAAGAGTTTAGTACTTTCAATTTCTATTATGAATAAAATAGTTTGAATTTCTTTATCTCTTTTAATTTGCCTTGATTTTATTAAAAAATTTGTATCTTCAATTTTATACAAAGGCACCAGATATTGAAAAAGAAAAGAACAAGTTTGTGTCACTTGCAAAGTAACACCGGCCTGACCCGCCATTTTGTTAAGCCCACTATCAAGAGAACGGTGGCCATGTACACTGCTTAAAAGATACGGGGCTTGGGGTGTAACTTGGTATGTGGCATCTAATGGAAAGTGACAAAGAAATATTTTTTTTCACCCTAAAGAGGAGTATCTAAATTAAGAACATCAAGGGAGTAGAACCCAATTTAGTCTTAACATCGACTACAACCAAAAAGTTGCTTGAATCACTTAATGCATGAAAGTGTTTGAATTTGGATGTGTTATTGACTTGGAATAGTAACTTTGTTGTTTAATGAATGATCCACTAGACTATGTGTAACACCCCAACCCCCACATTCCTTGAGTTTTGGACAACCACCATTATTCGACAGTGGACTTAACCAATTGGCGGGTTGGGTTAAGTCCACTGTTGACTTTCTATTTTTCAAGCAACACACACTTGACTTTCTATTTTTCAATACCACATGCCTTAGAATAAATTCAATAGCACAAATTCACATTTAATAGAATCAAGGCAATTAAAGGTAAAGAAAAATTCAACTTCTTTATTAATAAAGGAAAGTACATAACTTTGTAATGTAAACTAGTACATCGTTGATCAACAATCTCAAAATAGAAATACTAGCTTTCAGCGGAAGTCTTAATCAAAATTGGGCAACATACCCTTACATAAAAAGGAAAAGAAAATATTCAATTTCCATGTCTTCATAATTTAATTCCCTGAAAAATAAGAGAGGAAGGGGTGAGCACATAGCTTAGTGGATCTTTATCAAACAATCATTTTTCAAACTCAAAACAATAGCACATCCATAATTCAAACACTTGCATACATTAGGCGTTTCAAGCATCCATTTGTTTAAAGTTGAGATTTTTGACCAAAAAGGTTTTTAAAGCCCTTGATGTTCTTAACAAAGTACCTCATTAGAGTGAAATATGGCTTTTCTTAGCCAATTTCATTGGACTTTTGGACTTCAAGGGACATTACCCACCAACGAAGTACTTTGGTCTTAAAACCATATGAACTAATCATATGAAAAGAACATCCATAGCACCCCACATTTGTGCTATGATGGTACGCGGTTATTATCACCATTATCTTTGTTAGATCACATATTCTAGAATCATAAAATAAATTTTAGAACATGAGACTAAAATAAATAAATTCAACATATGATCAAACTGAAAATTCAATCATGGAGCACTCACAATCATGCATCACATATTGAAATAAAACCTAAACATGATACTAGCCATAGCATGATCAATATGCATGCATAAATTCAAATATGAATCAAATCTAAAACTGAAAATTATTTTAGAATGCTAGAATTAAAAATCTTTTGATTTAAAACCATACACACAATGAACATGCTAGAACTTTGAATAAGAAAAAGGGGTGTTTTAAGAAGTCACTTCCACCTTGTGTTGCTTTCTCCCCAAAGTTGAAGTAATGGCTCTCAAAGCTCAAACACCAAGAGAATCACCCAAAATCAATTCCCAACCCAAGGAACTTCTCACACATAAGAGGGAAAAGAAAGTGAGAAGGGGAGCCAAGAAGAGGGCTTAGAGAACAAGATGACAATTCAACTCTTGTTTCTTGGGATGAGTTGAAGTGTGAGCATGGAGGTTTATATAAGTTTCAAAAGTGTATAGAATGGCAAGTTTGTGGTGTTCTCATTGTAAGAAACTTGCCAATCCTTCAAAATTTTGTGCCCCCCAAGCACAAGAGATTAGTAAGTGATTTTTTTGGAAATTTTTGGGATTTTAGAAACCAATTTTCAGATTTTTGAAATATTTTTATTGATTTAATTCAGATTTTCAATTATTATTTTCAGAGCAAACGATCCTGACCATTGGATCGTTCTTGATCGCTGCATCAAATCTTTGACCTGGCAGGTTGCATCTGAGCCATTAGATTTTCCTCGAGAATGGTGTTGGATCCTTGATCGTTAGAGGAGCGTGAATCTGGGCCGTCTGATTTCCTCAAGTGCAGTGTTGGTTCGCGATCTCTGATTAACGAGTTTGTTTTGGACGCTCGGATTGTCCTCGAGACACGCATTTCGCGATGAACGAAACCCATCCTTCTTGTCCGATCGTCCCTGATTGTTTCTGGTCATCCGATTTTTTCGATCGGAGCATTCGTTCTCAATCTTCTCAGAGCGCCTCGATCTGGGTCGTTTGATGGACCTTGAGCGATGCGATTGATCAGAGATATCTCGAATCTAGGCCATCCTATTTTCCTCGAGCGCAGCACCGTTCGCGATTGATTCATGCGTCTTTGATCTGCGCCGTTGGATGAATCTCGAGCACCGCATCCGATCTTGATCACTGATTCGGGCTGCACGATGAACCTCGAGTGCAATGTCATCCGTGATTAGATGAGACACATCTGAACCGTTAAATCAGCCTGATCGTTTTTGGGCCGTTGGATCTTATTGATTCGGTACTCCTGGGTGTCATTTTGGGCTTCAATCTCATTCGTTGGATTTTACAGATTCATTTTGGACCATTAGATGCAGTCCAAAGTTTGCCAATTAGACACTTCCTAATTGATAAAAACTTGATTTCCTTATATATTCCTTTCTATTTTGATGATTTGCTAATATTTTTCCCTTTCTAATTATTTAATATTGCATTTATTTGATATTTTTCTATTTCCTTAATATTTTTAACGCTAATAATTAAATAATCTACATTTTTCATTTTCATATATTTTTATTTATTTCATATTTCATTTTCAGATAATACCTCATGTAATTATAAATTAATATTTATATAACGCTTTGTTTATTTTTAATAAATACATGTACACTACATTTTTATTCAATAAATTTTTCTATTTACATATTCCTATAATATGTAGTATTAACATTTATTATGCTAACACATACCTTATTCATACACATATTAACCTATATGTGTATATATACTTTATTTCTATTTATTTTTTAAGCAACTCTTTAAATTTCATAATTAATTCTACTAGATTGAAATTTTCATCTAATTATTAAATTAAGGTCTTATTTGCCTATTTTATATTATATTTTCAATATATTTTATTTTTCATGTGCCAACCCACAATTTGTACCCAAAAATTTCTTAAAATCTTTGAAATTAATTCACTTAACTTATTTTATTTATTTTAAATTATTTGACAAAATTCTGAAGTATTACACTATGTGCTTACCCCTTCCTTTTGTTTTTCAGGAAATTGACTCGAATCATGAAGGTCATGGATATTAGATTATTTCTAAGTTTTGAAAGTTCTATTTTAAGGGCATGTTGCCCAAATTTTGAATTGAAGACTTCCACTGAATTTTATTTAAGTTTTGAAAGTTATGTGCTCAAGTTTTGATTTAAGAATGTAACTTTCTTTATTTTATTTGAATAAATAAAGAGTTTGAAGTACTCCTTTATCTAATTGTATAGCCTTATTGAATTGAAAGTTAATACATTGTGATGTATCCATGAACGTTTTCAATAAGTGTTTAAATAAAGGAATTGAGATGCAAGTTGTGTACTTGTAAATGTAACATACGACCCAACCTGCCTTGTGGTTGAGCTTAAACCTATTTCTAAGGGGTTGGGGTGCTACATGCAATCTTACTATCTCTCGCATGCATAACTTGATCAATTTGTTCACTAAGTCCTTGATGTTCATTGGAAGAAAATGGGGAGATTTTCTTAGCCTATCAACAATTACCCAAATGGCATCATATCTACATGAAGTCCATGGTAACCGAACAATAAAATCCATCGTGATATGCTCCCACTTCGATTTTGGAATGGATAATGGTTGCATCTACACTCCAGGCCTCTGGTGTTCAGCCTCTTCTTGCTTACACACTCCACATTTCTATACATATTCAGCTATATCTTTTTCATTCCATGCCACCACATTGTTCTTTTCATATCTTGATACATCTTGGTCGCTCCTAGATGAATAGCGTACAGTGATTTGTGTGCATCCTGATGTAATTATGTTCTAAGCTCTTAATGAACTAGTACTGTAACACCCCGACCCTCGTATTCGTTTTTTATGAGTGTTTAGACTTAACCACTATTGAAACAATGGACTTAACTACAAGGCAGATCGGGTCCAGTGTTACTTTACAAGTGATGCACACTTGACTTTCTAGTCCCATTATCCCATTCCTTAATGCAAAATAAGAGTACATAACCAAACTAAATTTAAACAAGGCTACATTATAAGAGATAAAGGAAATTCTAAATTTTTATTGATTCATAGAAATTTCACAACTTTCAACTTAAAATGGTCTTAGCGGAATTCATAACAAAATTGGGCAAACATGCCCTACATAGAAATTTCTAAATAAAACCAAAGAAGATGTCCCAAGTCCTTGCATATTCAATTTCCTGAAAAATGTTAAAGGAAGGGTGAGCAGTAAGCTCAGTGAATCTTAAATAACCATTTTTATAATCAAATTACTAACACATTCATAATTCAAACACTAACAAACATTAGGTGTTTCAAGCATCAAGTTGTGTAAAGTTGCAACTTAAACCAAAAGAGTTTTTTAACCCTTGATGTTCTCAGCTAAGTGACTCCCTAGAGTAAAATATGACATTTCTTAGTCAATTTCATTGGACTTTGGACCTAAGGACTCTAACCCACCAACTAATCACTTAGGTATTACAAACCTCGTGAACTAATCATATAAAGAGAACACCCACAGCAACCATGTGTCTACTGTAATACCCCATAATTTTGTCAAAAATTTAAAATAAATAAAATAAGTTGAATAGATTAATTTCAAAGATTTTAAGAAATTTTCGGGTGCAAATTGTGGGTTGGCACATGAAAAATAAAATATATTGGAAATATAATATAAAATAGACAAATAAGACCTTA
>JAJIYU010017108.1:0-11863 GCA_030144865.1 Tinospora cordifolia | reverse complement strand
AATTAAAGAAATGATTTATACCTCGTGTATAGAGGTAGAAAGATAGACTGACGACATCTGTCGCACGCCCGGGGCCTCGGCGGACCACGCGCCGAGCTTGGAGCCGCGCGACGCCCGACGACGGGGCCTCAGATTGACAGACACGACGTCCGGTCCGGGGGTCGGGGTGTGACAATAGATGAAATACCTATTGATTAGATTAAGCTGGACAAACTAAAATTATTATCTAAGGTGAAGTCTTTATTGGAATGATTCTTATTTCCTTAAATATTACCCAAATCTATTTATTAGGAGATATATTCCTGGATATGAATTGTCTAGTATACTTTCTTTTTGTCATTCTAAAACTTATGGTGGTCATTATTCTACTAAGAAAACTGCTACAAGAGTTTTATAGTGTGGATTTTATTAGCCAACCTTATTTAAAGATGCTAATGTTTTTAGCAAAGCTTGTCAATGTTGTCAGCAGCTAGGAGGCATATCACATAGAAATATAATGTCTTTTAAACCCCATTTTAATTACTAAAGTGTTTGATTATTGGGATATTGACTTCCTAGGACCTTTACCACCTTCTTTTGGGTATTTATACATTCTAGTAGCTATTGAATATGTTTCAAAAAGGATTGAAGCAATATGATGCAAACACAATGAACACAAGGTGGTTCAATTCTTAAAGGAAAACATTTTGTCTAGATTTAGTGTCCCTCATGCTATTATTAGTGATAAGGATGAACACTTTTTTAATAGGCCTTTTGAAGCCTTAAAGAGAAAATATGACATAACCCATAAAATAACTACCCCATACCATCCACAAGCTAGTGGTCAAGTTAAGCTTGCTAATAAGGAACCCAAAAGAATTTTGGAGAAAAAGGTGAACCCAACTAGAAAAAGTTGATCCTTGTAACTTACTGATATATTGTGGGCTTGTTGCATTGCATACAAATCACGTTGGCATGTCTCCATATTGGTTGATTTATGAGAAACCATTTCACTTACCTATAAAACTAGAGCATAAAGCTTATTGGGTCATAAGGATTTGCAATTTTGATCTTAGCACACTATAGAGCTTCGAAAATGTAATAGCCCAAAAATCTATACAAAAAATTCAATAAAATAATTTAAATAAAATAATTTGAGAAAACTAAAACTTGGGAAAATCCATGAAATTGTATTATAAAAGACGTATAATTTGATGTATGAAAGATTTGGCAAACCGAAACGAAAAACCAAGCAAAACACTTGAATTGCCATGGACTATGACTGAGTGAAAACGTGACCACAGTGATGTTGTTACCTAGAAAGAAATTGAAAAATGGAAAGTGCTCTAATTACCACAGTAATGCTTTGGACTACCGTGGTAATGCACTAATTTTCTAGAAAATCGAAATTAGGAACCCAGATGATTATTGTGGTAGCCTACCACGGTAATCCGAATAAAAATTGCGTAAATCGAATTGGAAAGTTTCCAAATGACTATGGGAAGCTTTTGAATGAATCAACAAGTTCTAAAACACACACCTACTAATATTTGGTGCATGGGAAACAAGAAATTGGTGTTTTTGGAAGGTTTCCACAATGAAGACACCCAAAACTTTCCAAATCATGCCCATTGAACCTCTATATAAACCCAAGCTGAACAACCATTCTCCTCATCCCAGCAAGAATGAACCAATTCTCTTCGTGCTCTCCCAGTAGTTTCTTAGCATCTCTTTTCATTCCCTAGCTGTTTTACACAACAACTAGTGTGGTAGGAAGGAAGAAAAACATAGTTTTACAAAAATTTTGTTGCTAGCCGAGTGTGTTGATCAACCCAAAGGATTCGAAGGTTCAACGAAGGTATAAACACCTATCTTAGTCTCAATTACATGTTTTGTAGTATGGAAGTTGAACTAGTAGGATACCATGGCCATAAGAGAGCTAGGAATGACAAAAACAAACCCAGAAAACCAATTGTGTTCTGGTTACTGTGGTAGTGTGATTCCTTACCTCGGTAGTAGAACGAAGTCCCTCATACTACCGTGGTAGCTTACCGCTTTAAGGACCGATAGTCTTGTCTTTCATCCCTACAGACAGGTCATCACGGTAATGTCTTTCCCTACCATGATAAACAAACCTGAGACCCTATTTAGGCCTACCTAGGGTGATGTTTTTGCATGTTATAGGCTATATAGGTTGAAATACCATTAGATTGTGAATTATGGATGTTAGAAACACATAAATAACCCATTAGTCTTGATTTCACAGGTTGAAGATTTAAGAACATGGAATACAAACTCAAGGGATTAAGAGATTCAAGGTGAAAGTAATTTCTAAACTTTATTTCATTATCTTGATTCAAATAAGGGTTATTGTGTGCTTGTAATTTAAAGATGATTGTTTTGAAATCTATTATGAATATGCATGCTTTATTTGATTGATATGTCATAATTATACAGGATATACATACTTAGAATTTATGAATAATGATGCATGATATAAGTGATGCCATGTAATATGTTTAAGAATGCCATTGAATGATTATTACCATGCTCACATGTTCATGTCTAATTTAATCTAATATTGTATGACTTATCACTTAAGAAAGGTTAGATTAAGATTTTACCTACGTACCGGCACGATGTCAAATCTTCGTTGTGAGTGTTCCAGTCCAATGTTTTGATGTGAACAGAGGGTTCGAATTTAACCCCACATCAACTATGATGGGATTGAGCATCCGTAGTTGATCTCACTCTCCGTAGAATTGGAACACTGAGGCCATTTCTTTTAGCTCTTAACATCAACTAATAACAAACAACTATTTGAATCACATAATCTTTTTAAGTGTTTTGCTATGTATCTTTTATTTGATTTGAAATAATAAGTTAAATATTTAGAATGATCCATTGGGTTCGTAAGCTTACCCTTCCTTTTCTAACCTATCCGAAAATTTCTGAACGGAAGATGCATAGTTAAGTTATTTTAGTATTCATGAAATATTTATGTTGGGCATGTTAGCCTTAGTTTATCATTTTGTTAAAGATATTCAATTTAATGTAATAAAATCAGGGTTTTGTACCTTTGAATATTCAATTAATGATATTGATTTATTTTATCAAATGATTTCACATGTGTTTTATGAAATCTGTGTAAGTGTTTGTCTCATAGAGTTGGGATCGAAATAGAAAATATATATATATAATGTGACACACGCCGTCTCCCCCCTCAGGCAGTCCAAAGAAAAGAAAACATCGCCAGTTTGGGCTCGCACATGATGAATAGCGTGCCGGATGACGTAGGCGGTGGGGATGGGGTGGCAGAGTCTTACAAAGGTGGTATTAGAGCTCAGTTAGCAGATGTACTAAACAAGACTTAGATAGAGTTGACTCACATGAGGAGTCAAGAGCTTAAGATGTACTCTAGTACTCTTGCCCTTAAATATCACCTCCTAATTTTCTGACAGAAAATAAGTATGTTCCTCAACTCTGACTACCTGTATGAGTTGGTAGGACAATCTCCAAATCAGGCAACGAGACTGAAGTCTGTTTAAATAACCACGCTTTCTCGAATGGAATAACCCATCTCCCTTTTAATGTTTAGCTTTACTCAGAACAAGGCTTACCCATTATCAGCTCAACTTGTAATCTTTGTATCCATACAAAAAATAGTTGAAAAACATATATTTCTTTTTTTGAAAAAACATATTTTTCAAAACAATTTCAGTTTCCAAAATAGGAGGTAGGGCATTCTAAATAAACTCAAACTAAGTTCTTACCTAGTGAGTCAACTCTTTCTAATTTGTCTAGTATATCTATTGACTGAGCTCTGATACCACCTTTGTAAAACCTCACCTCCAACTCTATGGACTTCACCACATGGCAGATTAGTGGCATTACTTTATGTATTTCTTTCTAATTTCTGTGTCCCAATTTTGTGGGATTCTCTAAGTACATAACCCATAACCATATAAATCGATGAGACAAAATATTGAGACAAATAAAAAATTCTTTAATATCATCAATCAAAATAAAGGAGTACAAAACTCTTTATTGTTTATTACAGCGAAAATTTCAAATACTTAAACAAAATTAGGCTGACATGCCCTACAATTAAATAAAATCTAAGGAAAAGATATTCTAAGTGACACCCATGTGGCCTAGATTTATCAATTTCTTGAAAGATTAAAGAAAAGGGGTGAGCTTAAAGTCCAACATATCATTCTAAATATTTAAGTCACTATTTCAACAAATAAGATATACATATCAACAAATAACACATACATATCGACCGAAAGGGTTTAACCTCGGTTTTCTAATTCATATTATAGAAAGGGTAATTATTATTCCAGTTTCCAATGGATTTAGGACTTCACCTATCATCCAAGAATTTGGGCCTTCCCATTGTAAACTAGGGATAGACTCCTTTGTTCAATTTTTAAGAACACCCACAGCATTCCCCTATGGGATATTGTGCCAGTATGTGGATGTATTCTTAATTAATCTTTTATTAAATGTGAAACATAACATTCATGTATGTAAACAAAAATTAAACATGTGAGCATAGTAAAAACATAGCATGGATCATAGTATCACAGATACATTTTATTCATGCAAACCTAGGCATATACATTCTAGGCATGGTATATATGCTTAATTAAAATAGAACATGTATATTCAAGCATAATCACACATCAACATCTTATTGAAATCAAAATAATAAATTTAAATTCAAAAATCATCTTCGCCTCAAATAACAACTCCTTTTGAATCTTCTGTTGAATCTCCTTCAAATCTTTCCAATTGCTAGCATAGAATTTGTGTAGCACTTTTTTCCTACTAGTCTGATTGTTGTTTAGAACAACTAAAGAAAGAAAAGATGTCAAAAGGGAGGTAGAGATAATAATAAGGAACTTGTTTAGTTCTTACTAGGATGAAAAGAATGGGAGGAGGTGCAAGGTTTATATAGAGTTATAATGGGCATAAATTAGTGAGTTTGGTGTTTTCATTGTAGAGAACCTTCTAAAATTATCAATTTTCGTGCTCACCACGCACACGAATTAGTAAGTTAGGATTTTTAGGTGTTTTGTGGGCTTTCCAAAAAGTTTTGGCAACCTTTTTGTGCTCATCTTTTAAGAAATTCACTGTGTTATAGTGATAATAGGTCAGATAGTGTTTCTTTGTTGTTTTTCGTACAACTTTTAAATTTATATATTTTTTGAGACTTTTGTGCACTACTGTGGTAATCAATTTTGTTACTGTGGTACCCATTGTCCTTTTTTTGGAAATCCTCAATTTTTTTGTTTTCTCGTTTGCAAACATGTCGCGTTAATGCGGTAATGATTCTCACTACCACAATAGTGAGATTACTACTGCAGTAATGCGGCAAAAATCTTTTTTCTTTTTCTATTTTGCTTACTTTCTTTTACATAATTTGGACCAATACTATCCATAAAAATTCTCCAAGTTGATATTTCTCAATTTAATATTAATTATTGAATTTCGAACAAATTTTTGGGGTATTACAAGTGGTGATCTAGATGAAAGAAAATATACATCAGGATATGCATTCTTACTTAATGGTGGAGCTAGCTGATAGACTGATAAAAAGCAGTCTTGGATTCCCTTGTCTACAATGGAAGCATAATTCATTGCTTGTTTTGCTACAATGCAAGAAGTTGTTTGGTTGCATCAATTCTTTCATAATTTTGGAGTTGTCAAAACTCATGTAGATCTAGTGACAATCGATTCAAATAGTATGATTGCTCTTGCATATGTGAAAGACCAAAACATCACAGAAAGACCAAACATATAGATTTGAAATACAATTTCATCCATGATATTGTAGCAAAGAAAAAACTTTCTTTTAAATATATACCTATTGGACGCATGATTGCAGATCCTCTTACAAAAGTTATTGCTAGAGATGTGTGTATATTACACATGTTAAAGCTTAGGACTTGTGAGATTGTAAGACTATACTTCATTTTTTTTTTTTTTTTGGGATATTAAGTAGTGACTATGATATGGTTGAGTGATTTTCATGATTATTCTATATTTGTTATACACACTTGTCTTATAGATTAAAGTATGTTTCTAAGCAAAAAACTAATTCACTCACACAATGGTTACCTTTGGCACTTTATAGAAAGTGCACAATGATGAGACAATCAATCTTCGAGCTATCGTATTGATTGAAATCAATATGAGATTGTAATTGATCGATAATGGATTACTCACTTTGCATTATTGTAATAACCCAAAATTTTTGTCAAATAATTAAAGATAAATAAGTTTAATGAAATTAAAGTGAAATACGTAAAGTGAATCAACTTTGAAAAATTTAAGAAATTTATGGGTGCAAATGAAGCCTTAATTTAATATTTAAATGAAAATTTCAAATTAAGTAGAATTAATTATGAAATTTAAAAGACTTAATTATGGGTTGGTTGCGATGACTAGGCTTCTGTGGTAGTGATAGTAAGACAAAATTGGTAATAACACGACAGTGTTCGTACGAATTTATGATTATTTTTAGAATAATATGTGTGTTAAATACTACATATTATAGGAATATGTATATAGAAAAATTTACATAATTGAATAAAAAATGTAGTATGCGTGTATTTATCTAAAATAAATATAACATTATATAAGTGTTAAGTTATAATCACATGAATAATTATCTAAAAATAATTATATGACATAAATATAAATAAAAATATATGAAAATGAAGAAATGAAAAAAATGTAGATTATTAAATTGTTGGCATTAAAAATATTAAAAAAATAGAAATATATCTAATAAATATAATATTAAAGAAATAGAAAGGAGAGAATATTAGAAAATTAATAAAATGGAAAGACATGTGCAATAAACTATGTTTACATCAATTAGAAAGTGTAAAATTGGCAAATTTCGGATAATAGCAACCTTAGAAAGCAATTTTGGTAATTAGAAACAGCATCCAACGGCCAAAAATACGTGATCCACACGATATATGATCCAACAGTCAAGATCAGGCCCGCACCAAATGATCGGATGCACTAAATCATTGAAATCCAACGGTCCACAAACGATTTGCCCCATCCAACGGATGAGATCAAAACCCACACGGACACCCGGATGCACCAGATCAGTGTGATCCAACGGCCCACAATCGATCCATTAGATCCAATGGCTCACGACGCAGGCGGGTTCGGAGATCGCGAACGTACAACACTCGAGGACTATCTGATGGCCCAGATTTGAGACATCTTCGATCAATCGCGAACCAATGCTTCACTCGAGGTTCATCAGATGATCCAGATCAAAGGCGCATTCGTTAATCGCTAACGTACAACGATCGAGGAAGATCGAATGGTCTAGAATAGTTTCGTTGATCGCGAACGAGATCCGCACACCATGATCGAGGATCATCGACGGTCTAGATCTAAGGCGCTCAGTCGATCGTGAAACGTTTGTTGCGCACGAGGAAGATCCAATGGTTCAGATCAGATACATTTTGTTGATCGCGAACCGTTGATGCATTCAAGGATGATTCGACTAACCCACAGCGATTTCGTAAATCATAACCATGATCTTAGTGCTGCGATCGAGGAACATCAACGATCCAGATTCGAGGCTCCGAAAATAAAACTGAAAAATCACGAAAAATCCAATAAAAATTTGAAAAAAAATCTCAAAAATTCGAAAATTTGGTTTGTAAATTCAAAAAAAATTCCCAAACACACTTGCTATTTTCCTATGCTTGGGGGGCATGAAAATTTGAATTATTAGCAAATTTCCTACAAGGAGAACATAAAAAACTTACCAATCTATGTCATCTTAAACTCTATATAAAGGACCCCTAGTGCTCACATTATTTTCATTCCAAGTCAAGAGCATACTAGTCCCTCTTGACTCTCTCTAGCCTTCTTCTTGGCAATCCCCTCAATTCTTGAGTAATCTTGAACTATTCTTGAGTGTTCTTGAGAGTACTTGGAAGCTTTGAAGTAACGAAACTTTGCCGGATTTCAGAGGTATGTAGAAGAGACGTATTTAAGATAGAAGTGATTTCTAACTTTTACTTCTTTATTTTAATTTGAATAAGTCTTGCATGTGTCATGATGTTTTGAAGTTGAATGATTGAATAAATGTTTTAAATATGCATGCTATGTGATGTGCCATGAATATTCATGTTATGCATGTTTAGAAATCAAGAATAATGATGCATGATATGCTTGAATTGTGCCATGAATAAATATTTGATAATTCATGTTATGTATATGTTGCATCGATAGTTTAATCCGATATTATGTGTTTTATCACTAAGAAAAGATTAAATAATGATTCAATCCACGTACCGGCACGATGATGGACTGCATAGTGTCATCATGTGTGTTCCACCCCCGATCAGGCTTGCGAGCTTACCTTTAATGATTTTGAACTGGGTTTCAAGAGTGATCCCACTTCATAGATATTGGGTTTGAGTCTTCAAGAGTGATTCTCTCTCCCAACGATGTAGAACATAGAAATTAACCTCTTTTGGTCTGAATGTCAACCATAAATAAGAAATTTGTTTGAATCGCCTAATGTACAAAAGTTTTTTATATGCTTGGTTTGTTTGAATTGAAATAATGATTTAAATGTTTAGAAAGATCCACTGGGCTATATGCTCGCCCTTCCTTCTATTTTTCAGGTAATTGATTTACATGAAGACCATGAATATTAGTTAGGTTCTTTTTATTTAAAAAGTTTCTAATTTCTATGTAAGGGCATGTTGCCCAAGTTTTGAATCTTCCACTGTTATAGTTTTTCCTCAAGATCAAATTATGTACTCAAATTTTGTTTAATTAATTGAGTTTATGAATTTCAGTTATGTCTTATATTATTGCCTTATTAAATTCTTAAATTTAAATTATTTATTGTCAAATAAAGTTAAGGCATGAAATAATTGAAATAGAAATTGATGCAAGTTGTGTACTTGTAAATGTAACACCGGCCTGACCCGCCATTTGGTTTAGTCCACTGTCAAGAGAATGGTGGTCATGTCCAATGCTTAAAGATACAGGGGTTGGGGTGTTACAATTATGCCTATTTTGTTGACACTAGATATGAGTCCCAGTATTATGTGCTTCCCATTGTTGAACGATGCTTCTTAACTCAAGTCAAGTACTTACGTGGTGACTAAACTTAGATTCATTTAGTGTTTAAGAGTGAAACATACACTCTTTTATAAAAGGGTTCCTCCACTGTAATATATATTGTCTTATACATGGGTTTAGGATGACTACTTTAGGAATTGAAGAATGGAACCTTGCTTCATTGGTGTGTGAGTCCAAACAAAAAGTTGTTAAAAAAACTCACTATTGCCCTTCGAACTTTTGACTACACTATGTGGTAAAAAATTAGTGATAGCTACTTTAGCAAGCTGCATGCGATCATGAAGGATTTGACTTTAAGGAGCTTGATTGAGAAAACAATTATTTTTTGATCAACAACATAGTGGGAGGGCAAAAGGAAGGTTCTTTTGCTTACATCTATACTATATATTCTAAATTGAGATCATGAATTTGCAATGCATTGTTTGCAATATTAGTGTCAATGCAATGTAAAACAACATGTATGTGCTTACGCTCTTTGAGGGATTGGAGGTACACACACTAATGTAATTAAATGAAGATAGGGCATGTGAGAGGGATTGGAGGTATTTACACTAATGTAATTATAATAGGGCATATCAGACACTATTTTATTTAAAAAAAAGGTTGATATATTTATGTTGACTTTTATTAAATTGCTAGTATAGAGCTCTCGCTTACAAGTATTCTCCTGGTTTTATGGTTTATTTGCTCTATAATCACTATGCACTAGCAAAATATACAACACATGTGTGAGTGAAAGAGTTTCTCACAGATATTCAAACTTTAATGGTAGACATGGTGTGTGTGTGTGTGTGTATGTGTGTATATTCAGGTGCAAGTGCGAGTTCTTTGAAAACGATTCATGAAAATCCTGCATGCCTTTTTGGTTAAACTTGGTTGTAACCAGATAGATTATATAAATAGGTTTATCGTCATATTTAAAATGTGATGCAAAACATACAAGAATAAATATTTATTTTGTGAGCAATTATTCTCTCCCAATTCGGGTGATTGAAAACATTTGCACTGCGAATAAATATTGTACCTAATTTGTAATACAATCTATCATAGTGAATTCTCCAACAAGAAGACACATATGAAACATCATTCACAATTTTGGTAACACTATTTGACATCTTTTTAGTTTGATAATTAGTTCATATCTACAGTGTCGAACACTTGAATACAATAAACATTTTTTTTTTCTTTCATTGTCTTTCACATGTTAATATTTTTAAAATATATTAAGTTCTCAAAATTCATTTACCATTCTCACTAGACCATAGCCGACATGCTTTTTTTGTGAGCATCCTCGTGCATAGAACCTAACGCTCATGGCAAAATGAGGCAAAATTTTCTATAAGGACTCGTTCCTTGAGGTCCACCTTTGAAATGTTACCACTGTTAAATCAACCTAAAATAGAGAACTGCAATCATATTTCACCATGAGTTACGTTGACTCTACCTTCAAAATGTGTGATTTTTGGCCATTAGATGAGTATAAAACTCAAATCCATAAGTACCCAAAACAAAAAAAACAAAATTTTCAGAGAGAGAGAGAGAGATGGGTAAGTTGCAATTCCCACTTTGCCCTTGTCAGGTGTAACATGCAGGCCTAAAGCTCGTGGTTGCTACCCTTTGGAGAGTTTTTAGAGCTTACAGGTTTCTTCCCCTGCCACCATTGCCTTATCCTTCTAGATAATTTGTTTGCATGGCTCTTCAATGTTACTCCCGTGTCTGCAATTCTTTTTGTGATCTTCTGCTTCCAATCTTCCTTTGCACTTTGTTTTTCTCTAAGGACTTTCCCCTAGCAAGTCCAAGAGAGAAAGCAGAAAACGTCCTGAATACTCACATTCAAACAGTTCCAATGGAAAATACATCAAACAAAAAATTGAGGGTTAATCTTAAAACAAATTATAAGCTACCAGTTTTGAAGGGAAGTCTCTTTCGTCGTTGTCTTCATCGTCTTCTTCATCTGCATCTTCATCTCCAAAATTCTTCATGTTCAACAAGTCATCCCTCGAGTACATTTTCATGCTGGGTGCACCTGGTATACCCTGCAGAATTTTCAAAAGTAGTTGGAAGTTAATGAAGATGTATTATGAAGTAACACATCCAAGAAATCAAAGAACTAGATTTTTGATTTGATAGTGTATGTAAAAAATGGAGGGAGTTACCTCCATGGATTTCAATATCTTGTCCATTTCAGCTTCTCTGGACGATTTTGGCACAAAAGGTTCTGGTGCAATCCAATCCTGGCAACCAGCATAAAGAAAACATAAAGGCAACAACTTATTTTGGGCAATGGTAAAATGATTGTTGGACTGCAACATTTATAGCCATTGGATGAGTGAGGGCATACCTTGAAATATGCATCACCCACGTATTCAATAGTTTATTAGATCTACAGTTGCAAGAAAAATGCAACTGCAGCAGTCAACATCAGTACTTCTCTAACTATAATAGACAAATGGTTGAAGCTAACCATAACAAATTTAAGCTGTTAAAGATTAATGCCCCAACTGTTTAAAAGAAGCTTGAAAAGAACAATAAGTTATTGGTTTAGTTAGGATTGTCAGACTGGGAAATAGTATTATTGCTGTCCAGCTTCCACATGGCGGATAACATGGAGTCAAAAAAAAAAAAAAAAAAAAAAAAAAAAAAAAAAAAAAAAAAAAAAAAAAAAAAAAAAAAAAAAAAAAAAAAAAGATTAAAAAAAAAAAAATTTTTAACCCGAACAAAAAAAAAAAAAAAAATTTAATTA
>JAJIYU010017107.1:0-11823 GCA_030144865.1 Tinospora cordifolia | reverse complement strand
TAGTGTAATATTTTAATTCAACATGCAACTTACGTGACTTTCAGAAGTATATATATGTAGACATATATGTGAGTATGTATGTATATATAAAGAGGTAAAGAAGAAGAAAATAGGATTTGAAAAAAAGAGTGGTGGCGTCGCCGCGGCTCCTCCCAATTGAATTGAATGTTGGAGAGGGGAGACGCGACGGACGCGGTGTCTTCTCATCTCGCAAAATTCGCTTTACTTTCTTTAAAATTTACAAATTTCGAGCTCCGGGGCGGCCTCCGGTCGTGCCGCCCGCGGTCCCTTCTCACTCCGCTACTCATCTATGTATTGTTAGGTTATTAGGGCTTCAATTTCAGACCTTTTTGGTCTTTGTTTCCCTTGTACATTCTTGCACTGCGTGCTGCATTTCAAGATCACTCTTCTAACGCCGCCTTTCTGGCGTCTCAGCGTTGTCGACGACCATGCCTTCCGCCTCCGGCACTAGATCGGAACCCTCCAAGTCGAAGGACGCCCAGGTACTCCCGTGTTTCTTTCACATTCATCCCTTCTCGTCAATGCACTTGCTATTCAACATAAATTTGCTATTTAAGGCATTAGTAATTTCTTTTTCTATTACTAGTTATATATCTGTTGTTGTCGTTTTGGGTTTTATTGATTTATTTGGTTGGGCATTCGAAAACGTGTGTGTGTGTGTGTGTTTCTTTTCTTTTCTTTTTTTATTTTGTCACTGGGGCATGTAATGCATTTTAGATTAAACTCTGGTTCAGAGCTTGATTAGTGTGAGTAAAGAGTTATATTGAACCTTGAGAGTGGTTTTCTGAGCAGATTTAATGGCAGTTAGGACAATGTGGGTAGGAGTGCAAAGTGAATGAGTTGCTACGGGTGAGTTTGGGGACAATGCAGTTTTCTGAGTTTTGCTGCATGTATAATTTGCAAAGGTGAAGGAACACCTAAAATAACATAATAGAGATGATTAAAAAAGATTAATGCCAGGTTAGAATTTGATAGAGTGAGACAAGCTGGCGGATTGATGTAATTGAATCGATGCAGTTGGAAAAAAAAAAGCTTAATTGACCTGGTGTCTGGTGCCCATGTTGGATGAGGAATTATGTGTAATTCATAGTTGAGGGGATGGATTTTAGTATTAAGTCCAAGTTGGCGCCAACACTTATCTGCTCACTATGGGGAGAGACGCCCTATAGCTTTTCAGTTCTTGACTCCAAAAAGCCTTGCCTCCAAGGGGAACTGCAGGGTCACCAGGGGTCATGGACTATTAAGAACAGTCTTAGACCCTTAGCTGGGTTGATTTGTTGAGGGGAGCTGACTGCTATCTTTTTTTTTTTATTGTGGTCTAATTCAAGTTTGACTTCCTATTCATGCTAATTCATGTAGTTTTATGTGCTTTTTCTTGACCCTTTGATGACACTTTAATGAAAATTTACCCTCATAATAGTCTGTTGATTGTCTTATTATTTTCGACTGGAGTATCTATGTTTTCTATCTTTATTTATTTTTTGTTATAAGCATAGAACAAAAATTCAACTTTGCCTCAAACTTCGACTTTCGAAAACTAGAATTAATTTGAAGAGTTCGAAAAATCTGAGAGAATTTTTATAAAAATTCGTTGACTTAGAGAAATTAAAAAAATTATATAAATGTCAAAATATGCATGACTTCTATTAAAATGATAAAAATAAATGTAAATCGACACATTTTACATATAAAAGTATAAATATAATAGTTTTAAACATGTATTTTAAATTAACAATATTTAATGTCCAATGCACATTTTAAAAAATTTATATTATTTACTTGTATATTCCACAAATTTCACCTAAATTTACCAAAATCTTCAAAGTTTTCATGAATTTCACTGAAGTCTTTGAAGTTTTTGTGAATTTCACTGAAATCTTTGAAGTTTTGTTTGAGTTTTTATAACTTTTCTTTTACTATTAGATTCTAGTTCAATAGCCCAAATATCCAAGATAATTAGTCAAATTTCGCTGAAAATTTGTCAAATTTATATTCCGTTTTTGTAAGCATGTTTCTTCCTTGTTGATTTGCCACAGACAACAGGATTGCAAGAAATGGGCCCGAGCTCTCGAGATGTTTTATCTGTTATTGATTCCCTCAAGAAGAAAGTTGCCGCTGATCGATGTGTCTCTATAAAGGTGTGGTTTAGTGTTTGGCATATCTACTACCATTTGGCTGGTAACATTCTTACCTTGTGTTTCATTGTGCATCTGAGTAAACTTGTTTATTTGCAGAAAAAGATGGAGGAAAACAAGAAAAATTTGGTTTATTATACAAATAATATATATAATTTATCAAACTTGAGAAGAAATACTGCAACCTGTGATACAAATAGAAACATTGACTTGTTGACAAAGAGGCAAGAAGATGCAATTTGTATGTTTAATAGGTCTGATTTGACTAACGGGGAGAAAGAAATCAGTGACCATGAAGAAGATACCCATACCTCGTCAGCTGTTCTTTTAGGGAGTAGCTTTGGAGTGAAAAATTCCATTCGCCCCATCAAGCTACCAGAAGTGAAAAAATTACCTCCTTATACGACTTGGATTTTTCTAGACAGGTATGTAAAAGCAGTTACTACCTTTCAAGCACTAGTTTTACTTTTACATTCATTTATAGTATCTACACTGTCCAACATTGTTAGTTCAGTATGATATGTATAATACTTTTTGTTAAAGTATTTTAAATAGGTATAAGAATTGCTATGCTCACATTCTTTTCTCACAAATTTGCAGATCAAAGCTAAAAAAATATTAATTTTATACTTTCCATTCAGCTAGAAAGAAATGATACATTTTCTTAGAAGTTGTAGATAATTGTAATTGAATAAGAGCTGTTTTTGGTTATATAATGGTACATAAATCCTCTAAATTTATATGTTCATATGGCTTGCTTAAATGATGATGCCCATTCCTACTTGATCGCTTTTGGAGTTTGCTGCATCATATTTCATTTTCATCATTCCTTTTCTTTTTTTTATCTTTAATTCTCAATATGCTTGTGTCATTTTCATGTTCACCAAGCTTCTAGTGAATACTTATGGTGCTGTTAAATTGAAACAGAAATCAAAGAATGACTGAAGATCAGTCAGTGGTGGGGCGGAGAAGGATTTATTATGATCAAAATGGTGGTGAGGCTCTTATATGCAGTGATAGTGAGGAAGAAATAGTTGAGGATGAAGAAGAAAAGAAAGAATTTGGGGAATCTGAAGATTATATCCTTCGGTTGGTATAACCATAACTCTTGCTAACATTTGTAAATTATATTCTGTTATCTCTCTCTCTCTCTCTCTCTCTCTCTCTCTATATATATATATATATATATATATATATATTCTCTTCCTTGCTCCTCTCTCTTTTATAGCCCATGAGCAATTATTAGAACTTGGAACAAATTATTGTAAATTATTATCATAAGCTATTGGTGATTATCTTCTTATACACAATATCCTGTTGTTGTTTAATGGGTTTGTATTTTGTAATAGTTTGCCACTTCACTTTAGTGTGTCGTAGGAGTGACTGTTTTTACTTTACTATATGTATCCTTGCTTCAAATTAATATGATATTATAATCCACATTGTTAGTGATAACTTGACGTATGTTGTTGAATTGATTGTTAAGCTTTTGTCTCAAATAGTCTAGTGGTTTCTAACATGACATCAAGGTGTTGGCTTTGTGAGCGGGTTTGCATTCTAGTTTCTTTGGAGCAAAAAGAACTTCAGAAATTGTATCCCAATCTCAGTTTCTGAATACCTTGTTTAGAATGGTCTAAAAAGCTTTTTTTTTTTTTTTTTTTTTTTTTCATGTATCTATATATATCATGGTTTTAAAAGCACAACTCAAGTGTTATCAATTCTGTTGTTCATGATTCAATTCTAAACATTCAAACCATTTTTAATTTCTTATAGAAAGTTTAAAAAGAAGAGGAAAAAAAAAAAGAAGGAAAATTATATGGTCTGTATTTGAGATTTCAATTGTCATATATTTTATATTCGCTACACCAATCTAGAGAAAATGTTATTTCATGAAACTTTTGAATTCTTAGGCATAACTTGTTAGTTGTGACCATTAACCTAATTACAATTTTTAGAATGAACTATTCTTTTATGAGGGCCAAATTGTAACAACTAACAAGGAAAAAAAAATTCCTTGCTTGACTGATCCCTTCGGCCTCCAGTTGCTCGAGCAGGAGATGCCTTGAGCGGTCAACAAGTCGGGGAAGATATTTAGTGGTCTCATTTCATGAGGTGCTAACACTAGACCATTTTGCCAAACATTTGGTTAGTCAATATTTATAGCATATGGAAGGCGATATATTAGATTAATAATTATGAAACATTTATATTTTCATTGTTGGTTTTAAAATTTTTTTGATATTTATTTGTTTTAATTTTTTAATTTTTGATATTTATTTTATCTTTTTTGAAATTAGTTTCTTTGTATTGTTTACCTTGTTTCTGTCATTTTGCAATTTGTGATGATGTGTTTTGTACCTAATCTTGTATTTTTATGTGTGATATGTCAGGATGGCTGTGCAAGAAGTAGGTTTGTCTGAAAGTCTGCTGGATACTCTAGCACAGTGTTTTTCTAGAAGTCCTTGTGAGGTCAAGGTATGCTTCTTATGATAGGTTTAAGTAGGATGATAATTAATTTAACCATTTTACATTGTATTCTTTCAAATTAGTATGAGTTCAAGTGGCTCTTATAAAATGTTTTGCCACAAGCAGGACACTGTGCTATACATTCTTTTAAAACTCAGTTTCAGTAGAAAGATGCTAGTTTAATTGGGGAAAAAAAAACTTCTTGTGCAACTACACTTTCAAGTAAATTTCATATGCTTGTTTTACATTCTTAACGTATGTATTAACTAGTTAGTGATTCAATGGACATAAAACTGTAGTTTTATTTGCATTTGTACTTTTTTGTAGTTGTAATTACATTTCCCTTTCATTAAGATCTATTTTACATTTTTGTATTCTTGTTAATGATTTTTGGGCAAAATTTCATTTGATTTCTATATATTGCAGACTTGACATTTGAGAAGTATGTTGTGTGGATTTGGCTATAAAATAAGATAAAGTTTAATCCACATTTACTAAGTTTCTTTATTAATAAAATGGACATGAGTTAAACACTAAATTTCATTGGATTTCCATCCAATACTCTTATCTATGTTGCCTTGTGAGACACTTCTTACCTCTCACTGCAACTCAAATCCAAAAAGTCTTTTCCCAACTACGTGGATTCACTCATATCTTATCTCCCTTTCTAGATTTTTTTGGTGTCCATTTTGTATTCTGATAACACCAAGTGTTACAATGATTTTTTGAAGTCCTTAATAATATATTTTTGCAAAGTTATCAATTTGATTCTTCTTCTTATTATTTTTTTTTTCATTTTCATCTCATAAGAAGTGGTTACAGTGTGAACTTTGGTCCAGCTGTTTCCCATTCATTTTTTGCTCTTGACAGAGTTGTGAACCTACATCGAACATCTTATACAGGCAAGATATGAGGTTCTTAATAAAGGAGAGAAACTTATGAGCTGCACTAAGAAGGTTGATATTGAAGATGATCCAAGATTGGAGGATCCGTTGCTTGACAAGGATCTAGATGCTGCTTTAGATTCTTTCGACAACCTATTCTGTCGGCGCTGTCTGGTACACACCTATCTCCAATCTCCCATTTCATGTACTCAAATACATCAAGCCTTCAACCTTTGCACCTGTAAATTCTAATAGTATGTTTGTGCTATGTCCCACAGGTTTTTGATTGTAGATTGCATGGTTGCTCACAGGATCTTGTTTACCCTGTAAGTTTATGTTTTTCCTGTGAATTTGTCTAAATATTCCCAGTTTTTTGGTTTTATGTGCTTCTTTATTATTATCAGGTTGAGAAACAACTTCCATGGAACAATGCGGATGAGGAAAAACTACCGTGCAGTAGTCATTGCTATCGCTTGGTATCTATCTTGTTTTTCTTTGTAGAATTGCTTGAATTTGTCATGTTTACCTTCAATTTGTCATGCTCCAGCTTCTCAAGTCAGAAAGCATTGCTACACGAAGCTCCTCTATGCCTGATGGTTCTGAAGAAAAAGCTATTCCGTCATCAGGTAGTGCCGGTGATCATATATCGCCTAAAAAGAAAACTGTTGGTTCTTCTGTTAAAAGGAGAGTCAAATCTAACCAGAGTGAAAGTGCTTCTTCTAATGCAAGAAATATGTCAGAGAGCAGTGAATCAGAGATACGACCTCGGCTGGACATCATTTCTGTGCAAAACTCTTCATCACCTCCCAAGAGCAAGCTTATTGGTAAATGTGGAATTAGTAAGAGAAATAGTAAGCGAGTTGCTGAGCGTGTTCTTGTTTGCATGCGAAAGAAACAGAAGAAATTGATGGCTTCTGATTCTGATTCAGTTGTCAGTGGATGTCTTCGGCCTCGAGATATGAAGCTTAGATCTGATTCACGGAAGGATAATGAAGATGCTAGTTCGTCTTCCCAGCATATAGTAAGATCTCCTATCAGAAAGTCTAAGAGGAAGGAATTGTCAGCTCAGGACAGCATCAGCAAGCTAACTTTAGCAGAAGTCCAAGGTGAACCCAATGATATTATTAAGGATCCTCCTGTGATTGCTAGTGAGGAAGCCTCAAAGAAAGAGGAGTTTGTGGGTGAAAACACCTGCAAACATGAAGGGACTAAGTCTTGGAAACCTATTGAGAAGACCCTTTTTGCAAAAGGTCTGGAGATCTTTGGAAGAAACAGGTCAGTAGTTTTCCATGTTCTCATTTTACATCATTTTTTACAAGACCTTTATTAGTCAGCGATGCTTTCTGAAATAAAACCCTAACGTTAAGATGTAAATATTGAGAGGGATACATGATGAAAGTGAACCAATTTTTTTTTTTTTCTTGCCTTGAATGATGAAGCAATAATAGTTAACATATCAAACAGCCTAACATACTGGGAAAGACCTACGTCTTGAAGTTAGGAATGGATACATTCGAGAAATAGTGGTAGTCTCTTCAAGAAATAAAGCAAGACAAAACCATTTAAGAGATAGTTTGGGCACATTCAAGGAAAATATTTGTGTTTTGATGTGTGGTCCAAGGTCTTTGAGAAGATGCTATGTTAGTAGCTTTTTAAGACTTAGTGGTTCATTGTGAGCATGGAGAGATATTATTTATTAAGAAATTGGGGATGTCACTGTGATAGATTTTAATTATGTATTTATTTATTTATTTATTTTCATCTTTCCCTGCTTTTTGTTTTTCATAGCTGATTTCAGTGAAAATTTATTGTTATACTTTCAACAAAACCTTGTTGAAGAGCCAACTTCTCTAAGCCAAGGGCGGCCCGACCTAATGTTTCCTTTGGTTCTTTGAAAATGTTATTATCTAGGATACTATTCCATGTATCATAAACTATGGATCATGGGTACTATTCCAAATTCCTTGTTTCAGTTTGCCACAGGAGAGCCTCTAACTCCAACCTTCTCATTCCTTGAACTTTGAGAACGTTTATGCACTGTATCAACTATTTGCATTTATGAGTTTTGTCTGAGAAATGCCTTGTTGATTATTACCTTCCTTGTGGCTAATACAATTTTATTGGAAATTCCTGTCATTATCTGTTTACTGTGGATCATGTTGATGATTTTCATACATAGTTAGTGTTGACTTGAATTTTAGATCTTAGCATGTAATGAAACTAGACCCTACACGTGAGCCCCAGATTGTGAACTGGACTTAACAACTTGCACAATTAGGAAAAGACAAAATAGACCTGCCACTGATGTGCTATCGTTTTCTAACTCATCAAGGTGCCTGCAAGGGCATTCACTATTTTTTTTTCTCATGCTTTTAGATGACTTTCTGTTTCTATACATTTGTGTGCTGCTCTGAGTTGACATAATGATTATCTCAGAGTAAACATTTAAAGAAGGTTCTTGTATTTGTCCTTGCAGTTGCCTAATTGCCAGGAACCTTTTGAACGGCATGAAGACATGTGCAGAAATTTTCCAATATATGAGCTTCAGTGAAGATAAGCTATTTGGAATAGGAGATGGCGCAAACTCTTTCATTGAAGGCCATTCCAATGATGCAATGGTAAGTATGTTATTCATGCTTGTATCTCTTCTGCATCAGATCTTTCTTTCACGAACACAAACTAAATTACTTTTGAATGCTTTTCAGGGAAGTGAACTGCGAACAAGATCAAGGTTCATCCGCAGGAGGGGTCGGGTTCGGCGCTTGAAATACACCTGGAAATCTGCTGCTTACCATTCTATTAGGAAGAGAATTACTGAGCGGAAGGATCAGCCATGCCGGCAGTATAACCCTTGTGGTTGCCAATCTGCTTGTGGAAAGCAATGTGCGTGCCTTGTGAATGGGACGTGCTGTGAAAAATATTGTGGGTGAGCCTAAAGTCTTCCTTCTAAATCAATAATTCATGAACCTAAAAATAGAGAGGACGACATATTTTAAAATAAGATTGTCATTTCTCTAAATTTTTTTTTATAGCTTTCTGAAAAGCCTGCAGATGTTGTGGACATCTTTAGGTGTGTGCCTATTGGTAACTGAAGCTTTTTTAAAGCTTTATTTGAATTTGTTATTTGTCTTTGCTTGTCTGAGTGACTGAGAGAAGAAAGATTCTTCCCAGACTTGGCATCAAATGTGGTGGCTGTTTGTTTTCAACATTCATGGTATATGTTGCATTTAAGGTGTAATCTGTAGCGTGCACATTGAATTTTTGTCCTTTTCCCACGCAGGTGTCCTAAGAGTTGCAAGAATCGGTTTAGAGGTTGTCATTGTGCAAAAAGTCAATGTCGAAGTCGTCAGTGCCCATGCTTTGCAGCTGACAGAGAATGTGATCCTGATGTTTGTAGAAATTGCTGGGTCAGGTTAGTTTTTGTTGCTAATCTTGTAATTTTAGCTATTTGTTTCTCTGGACATTATGCCAGACTGCCCATTACATGTTTCTGTCATTGCTGACCAAAACTTGTGTCTTCACACACTCCACACACTTGCTATCTTATTCCTCTCATGGTTGGTAGGTTATCTGTATATGTGTACAATGCCTTTTTAATTATTAAAGCTTAAATATATTAAACTTTTGGTTAAGTATGTTTGACATTTACAATGTTTGTTCATTAATTAATTCAGCATACTTCCACAAATCTTCATTGAATTTTATCAAAATTTTAATTTATCTATGCATGCAATGTATCTAATTATTATAAATTGTCCATTAAAACAGGCTAAAAAAATTGAAATAATTTCTGAACTAAAAAAAGAAAAAAAATTCTTTAGTCTGTAGTTCCATGATTGTTTAGATTGTTTAAAAGGATTTAAGAATATGAAAAAGTTTGTTTTAGCATGCTTAAAGAACATATATTTTTTTTAAACATTTAAATAGAATTCATTTTACTTTTTTGCATATCAAATTCGTTAAAATGTCCATGTTGTGTTGAATTACCCAAATTAATTTGAATTTCAAGGGGCCAAAGTTCATGGCAAGTTTGAACATTTGGCCCTTGTTCTGTTTCAACTTAGGTCTTGGTAGGTTACAGAAAACAACCAAGTTGGTTGACCTGGTATGTTTTTGCTGCTTTTAGTGGATGAATACATTGGTTACTGTGATTATGATTCAACTAACAGTATCAGAGGATATCTGGCATGCAAAATTTGACAATCACAAATTTATAGTGGCATTCACCAAATGCTACATGGATCCATGCAAATCTTTGTACCATGCAACACATTTAGCCTTCTTTTTTTTTTTTTTTTTTGGTTGTTGAGAAGACACAATTAAATTTTTTTAGCACTATTAACCACTTCAACATTCTGATCTTGAAGGGAACATATGCTTTTCACATGAAGTTATGTTGGAGTGCATGAAAGAATGATTTTTTACTTGAATGTGATGGATGTATCTGTATGCCTTATCCCAAATGACTTTATCCAATCTAGTTGAAAAGTGAGAAGTTTGAAGGAATCCTAAGAGGGAAACTACAATGTTGGTACCACCCTCTGACAAATTCCTAGTTAAATGAAAATATCAATTTAGCCTGTCCCCTTTGTCTTGTTTCGAAGAACACACTAATGAGCCATGAGATTTAATCTAAATCCTCCCCCAAATTGATGCATTCTCCATTTTCTGACTTAGACTTTTTTAATTTATAGATGTATGGGTACATAGAATGGATAAATTTCCTGGCCCACAGTCTCCCATCTTTCATGTGTATATCTGATCAGCTTGGTCCATATGCATGTAAAAAATTAATTTAAAAAGGGGTCTGTTTAGAAAAATTAAAAAGGAATCTGTTTTACTTTTTTTTTTCCTATGAAGAATATCATTTCTTAACTCTAAATAATTCTTATATAGCATATTTTATGAAGAATACTACGTTCATAGCTCTAAACTATTAGAGTTTTGATTTGAGAAGAGCCGGGTGTCATTATTGCTATAACATCTTCTCCTTTCCCTGCATGCATTTTTTTCATCTAGAAACTTTCTAATGCAATGATGATTACTTTCCTTTATAGGAGTATTCTTGGATATAAACCAATCTACCTCATATAGTTGTATTCAAGATTTAGGAGTTTCTTAAAACCTACTTCTTGTGTGCGGGATAGGGCAGGGATTTTATGGATTGGATTGGATATGCTACAATGGTACGTGTGTCTGATGCAACATATGGGATTGCAATAAAAAAGTAGTTAAGTAATTTTAAAAATAATTTTTCTTTAAAATTACATTAAACTAAAGAAAGGCAAAATCGCTGTATTGTGAACCAGAAAACCAGCAGTTTTTATTTTTTATTTTTTACATCATTCTTATTTTTAAAGAAGGAAGATGGGATAAAATAATCCCTTCGTTTAGGTCAAGATTATTTATCTCGCTGCAGGACGATAAAATGGCTTACAAGATTTTTTTTTTTTAATCCTATCACGCTTGGGCCTTGTAAATTGTATGTAATGTGAGGAATAGCTGTCTGTAGGAGCCGTTGTGAAGAATGTATAATTTAATTTATCTTTCTGCTAACGAACGTTTTTTATTGTGGTCATCTTACTTGGTCACATTGAAGCAATCTGTTAACAATCCCAATCTCATGTTAAAGCAATTTGATGATTAACGCCATTGGTACTCTCTTTTTGTTGTATATGTTTTTTGAGTTAATGCTAGTTGACTTGTCTCTGCTCCCCTCGCCCTTGTAAATTTGTTTTTAAGCATAAGTTATATACATGGGTTCATGTCAGGCATGGAATTTAATGCACCCCCACTGAGAATATGAGTGCAACTCTGTGTTGTGTCACAAAAGAAGTGTTTTAGGCGAGGTCTTACTTGTGAGAGACCGAATTTGCAAAGTCACCTATCCAGAAAGATGAGCCAATGCGAATGGTGGTCATAGAAGTTGGTGGATTTTTACAGTCTTTTCTGACATCAGAAACTTCTATGGATTATAAACAGAACAACAAATATGAACTCTTGGGTGACTGGGTACCCTCTTTTGGAAGCTACTTTTTAAGGGTGAGCTCAACTTGTGAGTTTGATGCAACATATGGGATTGGGATGAAAACATAGTTAAATATTTTTTTTTTAACTTAATTTTTTAAAAAATTACATTTAACTAAAGAAAGGCAAAATCTTGGTTTTGTGAATCACAAAACCAGGAAACCAGCAGTTTTTTATTTTTTAATTTTTTAACGAAGGAAGACAAGATAAAAAAAAGAATCCTCATGCTTAGGTCAAGATTCTTTATCTTGCTGCGGGGGGATAAAGTGGTTTACGGGATTATTATTAAT
>JAJIYU010017106.1:0-11830 GCA_030144865.1 Tinospora cordifolia | reverse complement strand
ATATATATATATATATCTACACACACAGATATATGAATTAGATAAATACAAGTATATAAAAATATTTGTTCTGGTGGTAAAAATAATAATAATAATATTATTATTATTTTATAATATGTGTATAAATAATATGTGGGTGCTAAAATAATATCATATTATAAGAGTATAGAAATATATACATAAGTGTAAATGTTTAACATTTTTTTAATAAAAATGTTGTATGCTTATATTTATCTAAGTATAACATTATATAAGTGTGAATTTATAATATTATTACATAAATAATTGTATGTACAATAGTATAAAATTATAAAGATGTAAATTGTAACATTTATTTATAACATTGTATAATATATATGTATATGCAATTATTTACTAGTCAAATTATTTAATAAATTGCGATTAGCAAATTTATATTATATAACAAGTTTATATAGAATTTAGCAAGTTCCCTTTTAATTAAAAACAAAGGTATATCTTTCTAAATGATTATTTATTTTAAATTATCCATGAGTTTCCAAATATATATCTTTGTAAATATTTGTTTTTAATCACGGATGAAACATAAAAAAAAAAACGTATATATATATGTGTGTGTGTGTGTGTGTGTGTATAAATTGCTATATCTTAGCATTTACGAATTTTGTCTTGAGTAAGGTTTTGTATTTGAACTTTTCCAATTAATGAAATTAATTCCCTTAAGAGCTTTTGTGGTTATATTTTAAATGTTAAAAATCGAAAGAAAGTATTAGTCACTTAAAGCAGCAATCCCAAGGCCTGTCGTGTGGTCAAGTCTACTAAGTTGGAGGCGGGATGCTACCAAAGAATTTTCAACCTTAAACGAAATACCAGTTAACCAAAGACTTTAGGGTTGGGTGTAACCTTGAATGACAAGCAAGCCTACCTTGCCAACTGGATCTACTACATCAGATCAGGGGGGAACGAAGGCAAGACAAGTGGCTTGTGGGTTTGATGGAGGGAGTTAAACATGGTAAGCATTCTGACTTTAGGTTAGATTCTGAGAATATCCTGAGGCTTGGGGAGAGGATTTGTGTACCTCAGAATGGATAGAGTAAACAGACAACACTGGATGAAGCTCATCAAACCAAGTATACAATGCATTCAGGTGGAGATAAGATCTACCGAAACCTCAGAAAGACTTACTGGTGGAGAGGAATGAAGAGGGATGTGGCTAAGCATGTTGCCAAGTGCTTAACCTATCAACAAGTGAAAGCAAAACATTGGAAACCCTCTGGAATGTTACAATCACTCCCTATCCCTGAATGGAAGTGGGATGACATTGTCATGGATTTTGTCAGTGGTTTGCCCAGGAATTAGAAATAAGAAGATACTATTTGGAAGATTGTGGATCTTCTCACCAAAGTTGCTTAGTTCTTGTCAATTAGATCCATAGACCAAGTCAATAAGCTGGGAGAAATTTATATGAAAGAAATCATTAGGTTTCATGGTGTGCCCAAGACTATTGTGTCTGATAGAGACTCTCACTTCACTTCACAATTTTGGTAGAGTCTAGAGAAGGAGATGGGTACTAAGCTCACCATGAGTACAATATTTTACCCTCAGACAGATGGCCAGTCTGAGAGAGTTATCCAGACTTTAGAGGATATGTTGAGGTCTTGTGTTTTAGACTTCAAGGAAAATTAGAGAAAGTACTTACACTTGGTAGAGTTTGCCTACAAGAATATTTATTAGGCGAGTATTAAAATGGCTCCATTCGAGGCTCTTTATGGAAGACCCTGCAGATCACCTACCTATTGGGCTGAACTCGAAGATCATGTATGAACGAGACCATATTTGGTGGAAGAAATGAATAACCAAATCAAGTTAATATAGAAGAGGCTGACTACGGCGCAAAGCCATCAGAAGAGTTATGTTGACAAAAGGAGAAGACCACTAGAGTTCCAAGTTGGGGACAAGGTATTTTTGAGAATTAGTCCTCAAAAGGGCATCAAGAGGTTCGGACTCAAAGGAAAGTTATCTCCGAATTCAAAAGAGGTTCAGATTCAAAAGTGGTTTTGTCGAGCCCTTTGAAATACTTAAAAGAATCGGGGAATGTGCTTTTGAGTTGGACCTACCAAACCGAATGACTTTAGCTCATGACGTATTCCATGTATCCATGTTGAGAAAGTACGAACCTGACCCATCTCACATCATCCACTCGGAGGAAGTAAATATTCAAGACGATGCTACTTATGAGGAAACAACAGTAAAAATCCTCAACCATAGAGTACAGAGTCTACGAACGAAGGATATCTCCTTAGTGAAGGTACTATGGAAGCATCACGGGGTGGAAAAAGCTATTTGGGAACTCAAAAACGAAATGAAGACCAAGTATCCACACCTATTCAATAGAAATCCTTACTTATGTACTAATTTTGAGGATGAAATTTTTGTAAGGAGGGTAGGTTGTAATACCATGAAAACTCTGTATTTAATTAAATGAAATTCAAGATCAATTCAATGAAATTGGGTTCAAAATAAAACTAGGCTCATTTCAAGGCTAAATTTGTCAGGTTTTCGAAGTCTCATTTAGTAACCTTTAGGGACCAAAAACAACTTGAAATGAAGTAGGGTGAAATGAACCAAATAATTGGACAACATATCCAAAAATTAAAGCAATTGGTCGAGGTTAGGGTTTTCATTTGCCAAACGCCCTTCAAGGGATCCAAATTAGAAAGAATTGTCATTTAGGGTACTTCGAGGGATCGAAATAACTCAAAATGAAACGGAATGATATGAACTAGCAAAATGAATGAAATATCCAAAAATCAAAACAATTGGCTAAGATTTGGATTTTCATTTGCCTAGTGACCTCAGTGGGTCTTAAATAAGGAAAGTTTTTGAAGGAAAATCACTCAGAGTCAAACCATACTTTAAAATGTGCATTAGGTTCATGTGATTCTAAATTAATATGGAGAATTTTATTTATTTATTTTACCTATTGATTTTTATAAAACACTCTATACTAGATTCCTTTCATTAAAACAACATACTCATGAATTTCTAATTTTTTTTAATGGTTCTAACAATAATTTGCAGCAAGTGATTTTTGTTTTGAAATTTCACGTATTCTGTGCATCAAGCACTATTCTTTTCGTATTAAATATCTTATGATAGTATTTACTAATCCTTAGGTGTTATACAATATACTCTTTTTCAATTCCAATGATTATTGGTTTAAATTTGCTTTTGTATGTGCCATTTTATTTTTTTGTATTTCAAAACAGAATTTTTTTCATGAATACTTATATTATAGGATTCATTCAAACACACATTTTCATATTAAATAGTTGTTATGAGATGGTTTCATACATGTAATCAATCTACACCCTATTATATTATAAAACATGGTCTATATATTATTATAAAACCTATAACATGATTTAATCTGCATGTTTCATGTAATAGAAACCAAAAAAGTTATATTCTTGATTTCCTAACACTTGTTCACGTATAAATCAAAAAGAAAATATGATTCACACATGTATTTCCCTATTCAAATCATAAAATAAAGTACAGGGTCAAGAGTTTATATCACAGTGCCTTAATCCCTTGTTGCTTGGTTCTCCAATCGTTAAATTTCTAGCACCTATGCATTTTCTTCTCTTGGACATGTTGATGGAGGAATGCAAGAGTGATGAAGCTTCTCAATGGTCAATCCAACCAAAACATCAAGAGAAGAGAGAAGAGAATGAGAAGAATGGAAACCAATTTGATCTCACACTTTGTCCCTTATCCTTGTTGATTATCTTGATGTTGCAAAAAGAGAAGTTTTCTTTTCTTATTGATGGGCTTCTTGGGCATGGAATAGAGAAGGAATGCCTAGGGAAATTGTTATAGTCGTGAGGTTCTATATTGTCCATATTGTCCCCACTTAGCCACCCGAAGGTGTGGTGTTTTCCAAAAGGCCTTGACAATTTGAACATAATGCCCTGCACATATTAGCATAGACTCACTCTACTACACAGGTGATGTGGGAATCCACCTTCCTTAGTGTTGTCTGGTACTCACACACACACCTCTAGTAGCCCCGAAGTAGCTCTGATACCTATTGTAACAACCGCAAAACTCTACATTGCCAATGCTGTCTCCACTTAGCCACACAAATGTGTCGAGTTTTCCAAAAGGCCATAGACAGATTCCCCTCAAATTCTCTCTTGTTCCACTTTGATTTGTTTTTCCCATGAAATGTTACATATTGCTCAGATAATGGAAGAGAAGTGTGTGATGCAACTTCTTAATTTCCAATTTCTACTCTCTCAAAGTTCAAAGCTTGATTAACAACATCTGCGTATATCTTTACTCCAGTTAGTGCCAACCCCTTACATATGACATCTCGAAAACCATAGCGAAGCTTTTTCATTCACAAATTAACAGTGGCCACTAATTCTAGTGCAAAGAAAGACCGACCTAGTAAATTCATGTTCATATTCTCAAACTATCATATTCCCCTACTTCAAATGAAGGAACCAATCCCTTCGTTTATCTTTCTCTACTGGTGGAAAAAACACTCATAGAACATCTTCTTAAATTTTTTTCAAAAAACTACACCTGAATGCCTTCTATCTATAAACTTCCACTATTGTTCAACATCCTTTGTGAGTTTAAAGGTAGCTAATTTAATATTATTTTGGTCCCTAACTTGAATGTCATCTAATATAGTTGTTATTCTTATCAACAAATTTTCAGCGACTTCTAATAGCAAACCCCTTGTAAATGTTAGAGGTTCTCTCATTTTAAAAGCTTTCATTACCTTATTATACCATTTCTTTTCCTTCTCATCACTTTTATCTATTGGCATTGGAGTTTTTGTTGCAACAACATGTGTTACCTCATTAACCCCAACACTTTTGGCATCAATTTTAGAGATTTCTGGTGCATTATGCTTTCATATCTCTTCCCTCATCTTAGCCATCATTCTATAAGTTGGGTCGTATTCTGCAGTTGCACTAGTGCCATCTCCTCCAAATTTTTAAACTGTTCTTCCTCGGATTTATAATTCCCCCTTTTTCTTCCTCTTTAGATCTGTTCATTCATAAAAGAGAAAGAAAAAGAGAAAGAGAAAGAGAAAGAGAAAGAAATGCATTAAAGGAAGGTGGATGATATATCCCATGTCAATTGTGTAGTGGAGCGAGCCTAGGCTAATATGTGTGGGGCATTGTCTTCAAACTGTCCAAGGGCTTTTGGAAAATCTCATACCTTCGGTGGCTAAGTGGAAATGATATGTGTAGTGTAGAGCCTCATGGCTATTACAATTGGTATTAGAGCCACTCCGAGCTACTACGATGTGCGTCCAGGGATTGTATGACCCTAAGGTGGGTGGGTGCATATATCCCACATTGACTATGTAGTGGAGCAAGCCTAGGCTAATATATGTTGAGTATTGTCTTCAAACTGTTCGAGGCCTTTTGGAAAACCTCACACCTTCGGGTAGCTAATTGGGGATAATATTGGTCATGTATAGCGTTGTGACTGTTACACCCTAAACCTTTAGATAGTTCCCGATAACACCTCAAAATACTATAGAAATGTTAAGAAACAATGACTCAGGAATGAAAATCAAGTGCAAAAAGTTTATGTGTTTAACATGCAAGCATACTTTCTATTATATGAGATTCAAAAGATGAAAATTCATCATTTTGATATTGAATCCTTAAAAACCAAGGGCCTAAACCACTATGAACTTGTAGAGCCCTGAGAGACAAACAAAATTAACCTAAGAATGCATGAAAATAATGTATGGAGAGCCAGAACTGAAAATGATGTAGCACACTGCATCATGTGCACCTACAATCTAGAATTTAGAGTGCAGAACGCTACACCATAGTAGTGTGACACATTATAGTGATATTTTCTAAAGCATCCATTGTTTGGATTTTTAGTTTCAAGCACATGTATATTGGCCAATACTCATAGATCCAAAATTTAAATCTAAATAGTAAAAGTGAATCATATGCACACTTAACGATATAAGTTAAGATGATGACTTAAGGCCACAAATATACACTGAAATAAGTTTTCATGCACAATAAAGTGACACTAACCATGCACTAACCAAGGTATAACTATCAAAGAAAGCATGCTATTTTCAACAAAATATTGCTAAGGGGGAAATGATTACATGACTGGACCATGGTGGTAATTTAAAATATCCATTGAGATTTAAGTATTATTGATGCATATGTTAGATAAGTGAGGTTTGATATACAAATGTGTATGAATGTTTGGTATATATATGCTATGTTGCACCATGCATAAGACCATGTTAGACTTGGAGCATGTAAAACTTGATGTTCGCATCACCATGAAAAGGATGATTGTGTATGTGCATGAAATGAAATGATATACATATTTCTGTGAAGCATGAAAGAGGTATATGATTCGTACAAAAGTAATAATGTCAAGCTTTATTTATGATGATGTTGGTTTATTGGTTATGTTGTATGATCTTGAATTGGTGAAGAATGAACACACTTGAAAAAACAACAATCCACTTTAAGAGATGTTTGGCCTACAAGTAACTATTGGTGATCAACGTGACAATGTCTCACATCAAATACAAGTATTCTATGACGTATGCGATTGATTGTGCCTCGTGTATATGCTTAGTCCACTTGAAGATTGACAAGTATACATCACACAATCCTTGATGCCAGTGATATTCTTGTAGGGCTCACTTGGCCAAGGGCACAAAAACTAGCTAGGGTAGGCCACCCTACTTGGACTGACTAAAACATAAGCAGATGTTCATGTTGCCTAATGTATTACAGTGGTTGCATGTTGTTGTATATTTGTACAATGTTAGTTTTGGATGATCCATTAGATTCATAGAGCTAATCAATTCCATTTTTGATATGCAAGTACCAACTAAAGAGGTGGGGTGCAATACCCTGAAATTCATGCAAATTTGATAATTTAGAACGAAATTAAATAAAAATATTTCACATATAATAAACCTTGGGAAAATCTAAAAAATCATGGGTATAAGACTTATGATCAATGTACAAGAAGATTAGTGAGTCAAAATGAAGAGTGGAACATCACACAAATCAAAACAACACAACAAACACTAACTGTTGTGGTAGCGTACCGTGATAGTGCAGCAATGCCATGGACTACCATGACAGTGCGAGGAAAACCCAAAAAATGGTTTTAGTGACGATTATTGCGGTAATATCTGTGTTACCGCGGTAATGTGCTATAACATAGACATTCGACTTGCAAGAAAAACCCTAATTTGACTTATTCTTCCTACAGTCACATGCCACATCCTTAGAGTCGAAACCAACCGTCATTTGTCGAGTTGTCCCTCCTCCCACACTCATTCTAAGTCAAGTTCACCTATCCTACCTTTCCCCCCAACTGTTTCACACGCCAAGGGAAGGAGAAGAACTGCACAAACTGTAAAGATTCGGGCTGTGACGCGTTTTCGAACGGTGATACCTAGGTAAGATGTTCATTTCACTAAGGATACATACTTTTCCATCACTTTTCATGTTTCCTAACATTATACACGTTCTTTTGATAAAACATAACCCTAGAACCATTGGAATCATTCCATGTAAGCGAACTAAGGTGACAAAAGGTAGCAGCATGGTATAAAGTTCAATGCCTTGAAGTCCAATGCACAAGAAGAAATGAGAAACGGACCAATAGAGTGCGATTTCCAAGAAATCACATGGCAACCGTAGTAATGATTGTAGTAATGCACTATACATGTGAGATTTCTCACGCGTTGTTGTGGTAACGACATGAAAAACATGCCCAAAACACAAACTAGTGCGGTAGCCTACCATAGTAGGGCGATTAACCTTCACATGTTACCACGGTAGCCTACTATGGTAATGCGAGTGTGATGGTGTTTTCGCATTTTCACGCAAGGATTTTGATTGTCGTGGTATTCCCCTACTCTACTGTGGTACACAAAAGAAAAATAAACCAACATATGCCTGATATGACCACTGTACACACCATAGACCATCTATGTTAGAGAATCATTGCATTATGGTTTGAAAACATTAAAAATACTTAAGTCTTGAATAATACTTGTGTTAAATGTTAAAGGTTGAAGATCCAAGGCTATCACAATAATAAGGCAAAGCCCAAGGGAACTAAATAGATAGGTGGAAGTGATTAACTTGCTCCTTAGTATTATTTAAATTTTTAATGTTGAACGTGTTGAGTGTTTGCAGTGCTTGAATGCCTAGAATTATGCTTGGGTGCGCTTAAATAATGATTTGATGCCATGATTTCATATGTTCACATGAATGTTGAATGACATGATTGTTTTATACATGCTTGATGATTATATGCTCTTATAACACGAGATATGCATGACCATATATTGGGATCACTACAAGTGCACATGATCACAATAGTAACATCGGTAAAAAAAGTCAGATATTGTCCTCTGAGAATGGTTTATGGATATTAATCTTAAATCCCAATTTAATTTTAGTATCAATTTTATTAAGGTTCATAATCAAGTTGAGTATTGAAAACTTAAGAAAATCAAAAGCAAATTAAAAGCGAGTATTGGATTAAAAACTTTATGACTTAAGTATCTAGAATTAAGAAATATCCTGTATCCCCCCTCAATTCTTATTTTAATTAATCTAATTCTTAAACAAATCAAAGATCACTATACAGATGTAATCTTGTTTTTCATCTTCTCCCTTATTTCGCTATTCTCTATGCTCTGGCCGTCTACTCAATTAAAAAACTAACAATGAATAAAACCTAATACAATGGATTATTTATAGTGTTTTCCTAAAAATACCCACAAAATCCTAATTATACATTAACACAAAATGTGAATTAACAATCCTAATCACAATAACGTGGTTCAAGACCACAATCTCATAGTTGTCCCGAAAATCCAAAAATCTGCATGCATCTATACCAATTTCCACCGCAGGACCACGGTCCTGCATGGCTCACCGAAATCTTCATGCATTTTGAACTATTGTGTCTCAATTTTCCAGTCATGCCCCTCTTTGTTCAATGAATTCACACATTCTGCCATTGTGTTTTCCACTTTTGCCCTTGCCTTTTAGTTGTTTTGCCCATCGAATTCACTCATGCACAAGTTGTTGTTGGGCCTAACTATGTTGGGCTTATTGCATGAGTTGGGTTTTCGCTACTTGATCTATATTGCGTTCTTCCTTCACCATTTACCGAATTTCTGCAATGTTGAGGAATTTTTCCCTTTTCTCCTTGTATATACATGTTCCCGATTATTTTAAACCTGCACAATTAATAGAAGACCTTCATCGGGCATTAAATCACAACTATAAATATATAAAAATTAAATTAAAATTCTCTAATGTATGTAAATGCATTCAATGATCCTATAAATACTTGTGCCCTTTATTATAACTAAATATAACCTGTTCTCTATTGAATTAATGCAAAATATATATAAAATATAATTAGTATGCAGCGCAACTAACAAAAACCTCAAATTTAAACTATTGTTCGTCCCCGAGCAATGACACCACTCTAAACTGACATGTCATACCATATAGAGTTAAATTCTTTTTCATTCATCATAGCAACCTCAATCTTCCATTCCTATAGTTTGTAATTCATAACACTTCTTTAGGGCCATTCAGGTTGTCTAGATTTTTAGTTCATCCTCTATTCTTCCTTAACTTCACCCTCTCATGTATCAGTATCTCAATCTTCCTAGACCTTGTAGGTGATTTGTAGGCATCATCCCACTCATAGAAATCCTCTCCTAATGCCTAAGTACATCGACCCTTTCAATGTTCTCCTCTATCTATCCTCTAGTCAAGTCAAACTCTAGTTAAGATTAGTGGCCTTTCTTTTAGGTTGTAATGTGGCCTGGCTCAAGGTAAAAGTGTGATAAGACTTTTCATTCTAACTTATGTGCACACTCATAGCAATAATAACAACTTATTTTGTTGGATTTTCTCAGTGTAGCTTGATCCTTTCTATTCAATCCCTTATGGTTCTTCGCGCATGCTCACAACCTTATTTTCATAGCTCCCCCAAACTTATTTAATCACATGCACTTCAATTTATGGAGAGTACGCTAAAGCTCTTAGAAAACAAGTATTAGATAATTATTAACTACAATCCATGAAATTTTTTTTGACTAAACTAAAATGCATGCATACCTAGGAAATTAAATTAAAACCTATCTAGATAAATGGAAATAAATGAAAAACAAAAACCAGTGGGTTGCCTCTCACTAAGCGCTATGTTTAATGTCGTCAGCTCAACGTGGATACATGTTAACTGAAGCCCAATTTATTGATCTTGCTGAACACCTTGGCTTTGGGCAACTCCAGCTTGATGTTGTCAGGTAGCCACTTATATTTCAGGACTGTATCATGTGGTTGCTTCATAGGAGTTTTCTATGCATGAACTGCATCCTGTAGCTCTTTAAAAGCATAGGCATGCTTCCTATGTATTTGTATGACCTCTCCTTTATTGACTTCAACATCTTTAACTTGAACATTAGGAAGACGACACTTTTCAACCTCTATTGCAGTGCTAGCTTGTACCATAGTAACATGTTTACGTTCTTACACTTCAATAAGGGGATTCAATGAGCGATAGATGTTTAAGACTACTTGGTCTTCATTCACTATTAGTGTGAGTTCTCCCCTAGCAACATATATTAGGGCCTGACTAGTAGCTAAGAATGGCTTCCCAATAATTAACGGTATCTCCCCATCTTCATCCATATTGAGAACAACAAAGTATGCTGGGAAGATAAACTTATCCACTTTTACTAGAACATCCTCAATAATGCCCCGTGGATAAGTAAGAGACTAGTCTGTAAGCTAAAAGGTAATAGCTGTAGACTTTATTTCTAAAAGGCCCAACCTTCGGCATATAGAAAGTGGTACTAAGTTTATGCTTGCCCCCAAGTCACAATGAGCTTTCTCCACTTTTATTTTACCTATTTGGCAAGGAATAGTAAAACTCCCCGAATCTTTTAGCTTCTAAGGAAACTTTCTTTGAATTATAGCACTACAATCCTCTGTCAACCACACAATCTCATATTCTTCAAGCTTGCACCTCTTGGACATGACATCTTTCATAAACTTAACATAATTAGGCATCTATTGTAATGCTTCTGCAAAGGGGATTTTGATGTGAATCTTTTTAAATATGTCCAAGAATCATGCAAACGGTTCATCTATTTGCTTCTTATAAAACCTCTATGAAAAAGGTAATGGAGGAGGCCCAAGGTATTGGTTGCCTTGAATAGTATACCAGGAAATCTATTATTCTTCTTTTCCTCATTAGTTAGCACTGTATCAACTAGTTTTGTAAGTACGAACACTTTGGAATGGGTAGGCTCATCAAGTAGCATGGTGGGGCTAGAAGGAAGGGGTTGGCTTTGGATCTCTTTACCGCGTCTTGTGAATATGGCATTGCAGCTTTCTTTTGGGTTAACCTAAGTGTTACCAGTAAATGGGCCTTGCTGCTGACTGGATAATGCTTGGGCTAACTGTCCCATTTGAGTCTCGAGGTTCTTGACTACAACATTGATGTTCCCTACTTGTGTTTCCAACTCGAAAGCTTTGTTATAATTTTGATCTATCCTCCTAGTCAATTCTTTAAAGAAACGGGCCTGCATATTCATTATCTCGTCTAGTTTGTCTGTAATACCTCATAATTTTGTTAACAAAGAATTATTAATGAAATAGAATTCATTGAGAAAAAATTCTAAAATAATTGGAGGCAAATGAAATCTTAGTATCAAGATGATCTAACTAATGATATAAGGTTAGTGGAATTATCAAATATTAATTAATTAATTTATAATTAT
>JAJIYU010017105.1:0-11825 GCA_030144865.1 Tinospora cordifolia | reverse complement strand
GGGAAATGCGTTGTGATAGCCTAGTTTCCCGTGTGGTCCTGTATTCCCTTTTTGTTTTTATCGATAGGTCGGTCATTTTTTTTGTAAGCCTGAACTTCTAAATGTCGAACTATGTACCTTTGTACTTTTGGAACATGACAACATGTAATGCATCGTTTACTTTTGCACTTTAATTAAATAGATGTTTAGATTACTCTGATGTGGCATGGATGTCGAGGTTGGAAAGGCTTAACGGCGGCTGGGAGGGCTCGACTCGATGAGTCAGTTCGTTGAGCCGCCGTGTCGGTTGGGTCGCCCTTCGGCCTAGGGAAGGGGTCCCGACAGAATTAATATATTTTAAAAAGATAAAATAGTTTTAATCATAAGATCTATTGTTATAAAGTCAACAAGAGCAACTAGTTTAAACCAAAATCAAACAAATTTAGCTAAGTTTGGCTTGGTTTGGGTAGGAGTTGGATTTGGTTTCAAGTTATAAAAATTGTATTTAGTTTGGTTTGGTTTCGGTTTTAAGAGAAAATCAAACTGAATAAAATTGAACCTTGAGCACCTCTACTTAAACAAGGTAGAAGGGCACATCTTGAGGGTTAAAAAACTAGTCATGCGAAAAAAAAAAGTTTTATTTAAAAATAAATTATAGTTGCATATTTTAATTTTAATTTTTTTTAATCTTTGTTTCATTAAATTTTGGAAGAATTAAAGATTGGAATTAGAGTTGTCAAATGCTATCTTGAACGGCTATAACACCTCCCCTCCCCCTCGTGGCCCATTACCATCTTATTTTCGGTTTGGAGGATGTAATTACCATGCAACCCTCAAATCAATAGTAAGCAAGCACGTTAGCATTACCTGCGAACATCGTTTATGGCTACCCAAGAGGCAGGCGCATCACTTTATCTCCTTTTCTTTCAGACTCATTCCCAACTTTGTGAGACATTCACTTATACATATTTCATGAAAAACACTTAGAAATCATAAAATAGATCAATATCATTAATTAACTTGAATATTCATGGGGTCCAACTATAACACCCCAGTTCCCAAAATATTTATAATTACTACATTGATCTCATACTTAGAGATACATACACATACATATTCATTTTTATCACATGACATCGTTGACAACCGAGATATTACTTATTTCACACATCAATAATAATCTCTTAGTCTCAACATGTCACATCCCACAAAATCGTATGAGTAAATAAATGAATAACAAATAGATTTATAACTAAAAACATGGGATGACATATTTGTTCAAATTAATTCAATAAAAATCAAACTAACATATGGGCCTATGACCAAGTTCTAAATAATAATTCAATGAATAAAATAATCAATGATGATCTAGACCCATACCCTTCTAAAATAGGAAATAACACTTAATTAGAAATAACCTTGTCAGTGAGGTCTACTACTTTTAAACTACTCTGTAGTGTCTCGTCGACGCAAGTTTTCTCTTACTAATTACTTGAAAAATAAGAAGTGGCGTGAGTTCAAAGAGCTTAGTTGATAATATATAATACATCTCAAGCATTATTAAAGTCAAAACACGGAATATGTAAACACTTATCAAACATTAAGCATTTCAAGCATTTCAAGCAATTCAATTATTTTTTAGTCAAACATTTAGATCAAAAGGACCATCCTCGATGTTCTCATAAAAAAAACTAGCGCCCAATGCTAATGACAAGGAGGGTTCATGCCCATCATCTAATATTCAGGAACTAGGGTCCAACCTAGTGTTCCATTTCAAATATAAGATCAATTTCATAATTTGAGAACACACATAGTGATCAATCGTGACTCACTGAGCCAGTACGTCGTTTAGTTCTTGATTGTAATACCTGAAATTTTAGTGACGTAATAACTGAAATTTGAGTTTAAAACACATTTTATTAGCACATATACGTATGTATATATATATATATATATATTTGTCATTGATATGCAATTAATTAGTTAGTATAGAAGTATAAAGGGATATGCATTGATTAATATTAGACATATAGATATGTTGAGTAAATATACACTTTTCTATTTGAATAAGAAAATAATATTTTTAGTATGATATTAATATAGAAAAGTATGAGTATAAAGTATTAATTAGATGCACTCATGAAAATAATATTTCGTTTAGTATGATAGTAATATACATAGAGAAGTATATGTGTAAAGGAAATGCATTTATGAATGAAATATCTCATTTGGCGTGATGTTAAGGTATGCATATATAGGAAATGATAGTCCCACATTCGAAAGATAGAAACACTGGTTAGAAGAGGGCTCTATATAAACCCCTCTACTCTACCCATTTCATTCATCCCAAAGACAAGAGTTAAAAATTCCTCTTGCTCTTTCTCTTCGCCTCCTTCTTGGCAACCTTAGTCCTAGTTTTTCTTTGCTTGAGCTATTCTAAATAGTTCGCGAAGTAGTAGTAACAAAGTGCTATAAAGAATTTAGGAAGCGATCATGAGGTGAGTTTCTTTCATTTCTTTTAATTTATTATTTTGATTTAGATAATGCTTGCTTGTTTGTTTAGCTTGATTTTTTTTTGCACTTATGTCATTCAATTATCATTTTGCTCATGACCAAGAGAGTATGCTCTGTAGTTGCGTCTCGTACAATCTTCTACATCAGAAATCAAAAATCTGTGCTTCTGTTGATTTATGATGTTTTGTTGTGGTATGTTTAATTACTGTTAGAATATTTATTTACTATGCTCTTGCATACAAAAATAAGATAAAATAAAATTCGAACCACGTACCGGTATGGGAGACTTTCTGTGTTTCATGTAGAATTGGAATTGGCTGTCAATACTAACATCAGAATGGAACGGGTTTCATGAATGATCCCATTAGAAATGAGTTTGAGTTTCAAAATTGATCTCTCTCCCTAGATTTGGAGAACAAAGGTTACTCTCGTCCGGTCTAAATTATGACTGAGATAATATATTGTTTGAATCGATTTAATATCTGAAAGCGTTTGATATGCTTGGATTGTTTGGTTGAAATAATGAATTAAATAGATGAAATGATTCACTGGGCTTTCTAGCTCACCCCCTATTTTTCACATCTCAGGGAATTAATCAGCTTACGAGGAGGTTTATCTATTGAAAGTTTTTATTTATTTCAATGTAAGGCGCATTGGCCCAAACTAAATCATGTATTTCAGCTTTGAATTTATTTTTCGCTGTAATAGATCATTATACCCAGAATTTTCGAATGAATAAATAAAGAATATTATCTACTGTCATGTCATTTTGTACATAGACTAATGTACACAGGAACCCTAATGATTTGGGTCTAAGAAGAAAAAAATGTAGCATGGGCCCGTCTCCCTGGCGGCCCAAAATTATTAATCAAAGAAAGTTAGAACGTCAGATGACGTAGAAGATGGGGCTCGGGAGACGGAGTGTTATAAAGGTGGTATCAAAGCCTAGGCTTTAAATGCCTTGGGCAAGAATTAGAAGGAATTGACTAGTCTAGTAAGACTATTTATTTATTTAATTTAGAAGCCCTACCTCCTGTTTTGGAAACTGAAATGATTTTGAAAAATTGTTTTCGAAAAGAGATATATGTTTTCAACGGTTTTGTTTGGATACAAAGATTATAAGTTGAGCTGATAGTGGGTAAGCTTTGTCCCGAGTAAAGCTAAACATTGAAAGGGAGATGGGTTATCCCGTTCTAGAAAGCACGGTTGCTAAGTAGACTTTGGTCTTGCCGTCCGATCTGGATATGGATTATCCTGTTCTCAAAAATTACGCATTCTGATTATAGTGATCTTAAAGTGTTTAACAAGATCAGGTTTCTAGCGCACTCAATGTCTCCTACTTTCCACACATAACCAAAAAAATATTGTGAAGACATGAATTCAACATGCACACAATTATAACATATGCTATCCAACACGTAAGGCATATCACTCATCATATCATACATGCATGAAATCATTTAATTGCAATTATGATATAATCATATCCTAGGTATTCAATCAAATATGCATACAATCAAGTAGACATACAATCAAATTCCTTATTTAAAACTAAAATAATATGAAAGAGCACAGTAATCATTTTCACCTTTTTATTTGATTTCCTCGCGTTCGTAGACCGTTGTCATAGTCATCTTGAGTTCTCAACCTAAAATATTTTTAGAATTATCATTATCAACTCATAATTCTCATATACCCCAAATTTATATAACTATTTATCTAATTATATGTATACATCTGTAATCAATATTGTTTTTTTTTATTGCCATACTATATATAATAGGCTAGATTGTAGTTACTATTTGCTATTTGATGTAAATAATGTATACGTATATGCATAAATAATACATGTGACATATCCATAAATAATGTACACATGTATGTAAAAATATAAACAATATTCATGTTGATATCGTATATAAATTTATAAATGTATCATTAGCTTATATAAATCTGTTTCTACATTACACTTCCCAACCTACAGCTGGTTGTTATGTAATTTATAAATATACAAATTATATGGATTTTGGGGATATTTACATATTTATATTGAAATCAGTTTCTGAATATCCTTTTATATATATCGTCTATTAATCATGTTTTACATTATATATACTATGAAATCTGTTAATCTTTATATGTATATACGCTTTACTTATATATCTACATATTAGTCAATCCCTTATACATATATATACACTATTGTTTATAATCCGTCAATCTGTTATACCCTTTAGCTACAATCAATCTGTTAATATATACGTGTATCACAGATACAATCAATTAACATCTATCAACTTGAATATCAACCCACCCCACCTATTAATATATATTGAATTCAATCTATAATCCAACTATTGTTGCTTATATACTAAATTATTAAATCAATCTATCGTTTTCTAATGTAAACTAGTTTGGATGTATATATATAGCTCATTTCTTAATAGATTATATATTATAACATCCATCAACGCATTATCCAATTATATAAATCACAAGATCTATTCACCAATTAGCATATAATCAAATTTCTTTTCGTCTCATACATGTCTATATATATATAAGGTATAAATCTCGTTTCTCCTTTGTATATATATTTCAATTGGATTATTTGAACTTATTTTTTTTATTCATAATTATGATCTATCTATTTTTTAAATTATGTATTTTTTTCAACCAATTCTTAAAGAATGTAAAGAAAAGGTGAATAAACTTATACCTTTGATTTTCAATTCTCTCTTCGAATGCATTCTAAGAACTCCGTTGATGGCTTCTAGATGCTCCTTTGTTCTTCTTTTGCGGCTCTAGGGTTGTAGAAAAATTTAGAATGCTTTTAAAATAAAAGAAACTAGGGTTTATAAAAGAGAATTCTACGTAGTCTCCTAGTTGTATTAGAATACCTAGTTCTCATTAGAATACGTTTAACATAGTCTCTCAGTTGCATTAGAATACCTAGTTCTCAGTTGGATTAGAATACATATAACGTAGTCTCCAAGTTATATTAGAATGTGTAATTTTATAATATATATATATATATATATATATATGTATGTATATATTTTAAGTATTACAATCTACCCTCCTTAATTTAAATTTCATCCTCGAAATTTGAAATAGCTTACCTAAATTGTTCGCCATCCGGAATAATGCCATTCAGGTGCTCTTGGTGAATAGATTGGGATATTTGGTTCGCATTTCACTTTCTAATTCTCAAGTTGCTTCCTTGTTGTCATGATGCCTCCAAAGAACTTTAACTAATCGAATGTCTTTTGTCCTTAGGCTCTGTACTTTGTGACCTAGTATATTGATTGCAGACTCTTTGTATGTGGTGTCATCTTGTACTTGTATTTCCTCATAATGAATGATATAAGAGGGGTTGGGCTTGTAATTTCGCAACATTGATATGTGAAAGACATTATGAATTGAATACATATGGTTAGGTAGGTCGAGCTCATATGCACACTTTCCAACTTGCCTTGTAATGTCAAACGACTCAATCAATCTTGGTGACAATTTTCCATTGTGTTCAAATCTTCTAATATCTTTCTGACGACTAACTCTCAAAAACACTTTGTCACCTACCTGAAATTATAGGGGTCTCATCTTTTTGTCAACATAGCTCTTTTGTCTGCTCTAAGCTGTCGCTAACCTCGTCTAAATCAGTTTGACTTGTTCATTTATCTCCTTTACCAAGTTTGGTCCTGTAAGCACTCAATCTTCCAAGTCTATCCAACACGATGGTGACCTACAAGGTTTATCGTATAGAGCCTCATAAGGTGCCATTTAGATACTTGCTTTGATAGCTACTATTGTAGGCAAATTCAACTAAATGCAAATGCTTGCTCCAATTGCCCTTAAAATCAATAACACATGCCCTCAACATATCCTCCAAGATCTATTTTACCTTTTTGACTATCCATCTATCTATGGGTGAAAGGTTGTGCTCATCATTAGTTTGTACCCAATTATTTCTGTGGACTCTTCCAAAATTGAGATGTAAACTTCACATCTCGGTTTGATACTATAATCTTGGGTACTCCATATAGTTTCACAATATCCTTAACATAAAGTTCCCCTCGTTTGCTAACTGGATCTATGGATTTGATTGGTAGGAAGTGAACAACTTTTGTGAGATAATCAACTATAACCTACACAGTGTCTTCCCTTTTCTGATTCTTAGGCAACCTGCTAACAAAATTCATCGAAATGTTGTCCCATTTCCACTTTGGTATAGGAAGAGGTTGGAGCAAACCTGTGGATCTCCTGTGTTTAGCTTTCACCTGCTGACAAGTTAAACACTTAGAAACATATGTAGCCACATCTTTCTTCATCCCTTTCCACCAATAAGTCTTGCGGAAGACATTCTAGTACATCTTGTCACCTCCACGATGTATAATATATAAAATAGTCTGGTATGCTTCATCTAATATCATTTGTCTACTCTGCCCACTCTTTGCTACACAAACTCTATTACCCAATCTTAGCATGCCATCTATATCAATTTTAAAACCACTATGTCTGGCTTTTTTCATACCTTCAATAAGATCTAAGATCCACTTGTCATGTTTCTACTCTTCCTTGATTTGTTCGAGTAGATTTGGCTGACACACCGTATTGAATAACACTACTTGATCCTCACATTTTCTAACACCCAAATAATAACTCTCTATTAGCCGATACATTTGACCTTTTTCTTCTTGAATTTTACTATGTTTTCTACTTAAGGCATCCGCTACCACATTTGCCTTTCCTAGATGATAGTGAAGTTGAAAGTCATAATCTTTTAAGAATTCCATCCATCTTCTTTGTCTGAGGTTCAACTCCTTTTGGGTGTATATATATTTCAGACTTTTACGGTCATAGTACAAGCCGAATCTCTCTCCATATAGGTAATGTCTCCAAATATTCAAGGAAAAAAATAGCTGCTAGCTCCAAGTAATGAGTTGGATAGTTCTGTTCATGTACCTTTAGTTATCGTGAGACATAAGTGACGACCTTACCATCCTGCATTAGTACAACACCCAAACCATTCCTCGACGCATCAATATAGAGTGTACAACCCACTACACGAGATGGTGTAATAAGTATCAGAGCTGAAGGAAGTTTCTTTTTCAACTCTTGGAAAGTTGCTCACATCTGTCATCCCAAATAAGCTTGACTCCTTCTTGAGTTAGCTTTGTCATACGATTTGCTAAGTCGGAGAAGTTTTGGATGAATCACCTATAATATCCAGCTAACCCCAAGAAACTGTGAATCTTAGTAACTATCTTGGGTTATTTTCAGTTTATGACCGCTTCTACTTTTTTTGGGTCAACAGATATACCTTTTGCAGATAATAAATGCCCAAAAAATTGCACCATCTTCATCCAGAATTTCTATTTGCTAAATTTGGCATAAAATTAGTGATTTCTAAAAGTCTCCAAGACAATTTCCAAGAGTTCTACATGCTCTGCTTCTAATTTTGAATAAATCAGAATGTCATCCATGAAGACTACAAACTGGTTCAAATAAGGTCTAAAACCCTATTCATCAAGACCATAAACGCTGCTAGTTCATTAGTTAGACCAAAAGGCATTATAGTGAACTCAAAGAGATCATATCTGGTTTTAAATGTTGTTTTCGAAATGTCTGACTCTCAAATATGCAGCTAGTGATATCCTAACTTTAGATCAATCTTACAGAAATATGTGGCTCCTCGTAATTGATCAAACATGTCATCAATTCTAGGTAATTGATACCTATTTTTCACAGTGACATTATTCAATTTCTTACATGTTGGAAAGCTAATCTAATTTTAAATCTAATTAAAGTTAAAGAAATCCTTTTAGTCTAGTTTTTTTTAGTTTAGTACTTCGATTAATCAATACATAACCTCATAAATCCATCTTTCTTTTTCACAAATAGTACTGGGGCTCCCCAAGGTGATTTACTCAGGCGAACGAACCCTTTCGCTCGAAGTTCATCTAATTGTATCTTTAACTCCTTTGGTTCAATAGGTGTCATCCCATAAGGTGGAATAGCTATAAGATTAATTCCTGGATAAACTTCGATCTTGAACTCTACTTCCCTCTGTGGTGCTAGTCCTGGCAAGTCATTTGAAAATACGTCCACGTAGTCTCTCACTACCATAATATCTTGTATCTCTGAATGAGTCTCTAACACATCTTCATCCATCATATTTCGAAAATCCTCCCCTTGGATCATGTTGTATAACATTTCCACCATGGGGTTTTTGGGTAGTTTTCAAATTTCACATTAAATCTTTACCAACTCACTAGATGGTAAAGTCAATGTTTCTCCATCTCGAGCAATCAATCAAAGCCTGATCCTGTGTCAACCAGTCCATACCCAATATCACATCATAGCCATGAAAAGATAGTACTCTAAGATCTTCAATTATTAGATTGTCCCCAAATCTCAACTCACATGTGCAAATCTTTCGAGAAGCTATTGTAATCCCTATGGGAGTTGATACATATAAAGGTTCTGGTAGTGTGAATGTCACTAATTGTAATATTTTAATTAAGTTTTCTAAAACAAATGACTTAGTAGCACCCGAATCAAACAATACTTTCACAACAAACATTCAATAGTAAGAATGTACTTTCAACAGCTAGTGCTGGGTCCACTGTCCATCTGCCATAGCATACACTCGAGCTTGATTTTGTTCTCTATTTTGATTCTACTAGTTTGCTCCTGTTGTGGCTGTGGTTGCTGTTGGACATGACTCCCTTGATTCCTGCCCTGACTATGGTTCTGCCCTCGGTTCTACATCTGTGGTGCTTTGTTCCAACAATCCCTAGCAATGTGTCCCTTCTTATCACAGTAAAAACATGCACCCTGCCTTTTAGCCAATTGTCTATCTATTCCAACACGGTCCTGCTATGCCTATGGGCTCTGATTCTTTTGAGATTGATTCTGATGTTATTGAGGTCAACCGCCATTCTACCTATTCCGACCCCTATGGTAGTCTCTATCATTTCCTAACTTCTTATTCCTATTCTTTAACCTCTACTCAAGGTTGAGTTCTCTTTGAACTCGTAGTGTCTTTTCCACAACTATATATATGTCTTCAGATCCATAGGGACCACTTTCTTTCGGATCTCCATCTTCAAACCCTCAGCAAAACGATTAGCCTTCATATGCTCCTCTCTGATTAAGTCAGGCGTAAGCTTGGCTAATTTAGTAAACTAAGTCTCATACTTAGCTATTGTCATGTCCCTCTAAGTCAGTCTAATAAACTCTGACTGCATCTATTTCGAGGTTCACCTGTGGAAAGAATCTCTCATGAAATACTTCTTTAAACTCCTCCCAACTCATATGTTGAACATTGGTGTTCAGATCTGCTTTCAACATTCTCCACCAACTCCTGGTTGGTCCCTTAAACTGATGGGTCGCCAATGCAACTCTACGGGAACCTGTTGCTCCCAACATAGCTAGATGTTCATCGAGCTCGTGGTACCAGTTGTTAGCTGTCATGCTGTCAGATGTGCCATCAAACTGTGACGAGTGGAGTTCTGTAACTCTATAAACATTTGACTCTGTTCCTTATCTTCAACATCATCATGTGCCTTCTAACATATTAGAACCTTAGGTAAGGGTGCCTACTGCTGCACCTAGATCTGCTTCTGGTGCTAAATCTATATTTGCTGCTATGGCTGCATCTAGGGCAGTACCCTCATAACCTACTCAGTAACTCTCCTGGTGATCTCAATGAACAACTCATGAGTCAACATGGTCCCTATCTGAGCCTTAATAGTGTTAGCCTGTGCCCCCTGTCCCTGTTGTTCAGCCTCATCAGTAGTGGCAGCTCTTGCGACATTTCTCTTGTATCTAGCCATCTTCTACAAATCAAATTTTCATTTAGTCATAATCTCAATCATATCTATGTAAACAATTTATCAACATCAATATAAATCAATAACATATCATTCATTCTATATGAAATTTGAAGTCTTTATATGAATCTTAATAATGAAATATCAAATCTTTGTACCAAAGAAAATGGCTAGCCTCTATTACATCTTTTCCATCATTACTACTAAAAGTATCTATTTGTTGTCCTCTTTGAATATTTCTTTCTTTGTCTACTTGGCTCTCTTCCTAATGTCCTTAAGTGACCAAAAATCATATGGTAAAAGCCTTTGCTTAATCGTGAGCCTTAATTCACGATGGAAGGCTAAAATCTCTTATGCCCAAATAAGCGTGATCTCCACTTGTTGTTTTTCCTCGTTCGTATCATCAATCCATCCATTCTTGTTTTTAGGATTTTGTAAGTTATATCTTTTGTTAAAATCTAGATCGTCGCAGTAACCCAATTGAAATTTGTTCTTGCTATGATTGTTGTTACTGTTTTTCTCACTTCTTTGTTATTCCATCTACACAATGAAGGCATTAACAACGTTAAAACATGTATATCAATTATGTTATCATGACTCTAGATGCATGCCTCTAGGTTCTCGTTTGTTTGGTAGCCTATCGATTTATACTTCTAAGTCCATAGCAAGGTTGTTCTGAAACCTCTTATGTTTTATGGGTATAGGATTTGGGCATAGTAATAAAATTTTCATGATATACATATTTCAAAAATTCAAATGAACATAACATGCAAGCAAAACAATTACACATGTATTCACACATGTCACGCTAGCACAAAGAAACTTTTGAGCCTCCATCTATGCCTCTGAGTTTGAATGTCTCATACCACCCTTACCTAGTGACATAGACTTCCACTTAGAAATCTCACTACACCCATACAATTTTGCAAATGTCTCGATGACTAAGGTCTCCCAAGCCCCACTATGCTCAACTGTCCCATACCAACTAACCATAGGGAAACAAGCTCTTCCAAAGACACCGACCATTCACCAAACATGGTCCGTCAATCTCTGAGTCTAGGATTCCTCCATATCTGTAAATTTTTATGCATCCCATACCATATAGAAACCAAAGATACAATATCCTCCTGATCTCATGTCTTTACCAAACAAGTGTTTCATTTTCACACATTTTCAGTCTCTAACCTATACCCTAAAAGCTTTCATTCATGATCCACTATGCCTCATTGGCAACACTGAAGTCGTTAACTGTGATCTCTTTCCTTAAACCTATAGACTCAACATTACATTTGCATAGTTCCTCCATTAAACTGGCAGCCTATGGTCTATACCTTCGACACTTCCTCAACTCTACTACCTAGTCTCTGACCTTTGCCTAGTATATCTACTAACTAAGCTCTGATATCACCTTTGTAACACCCCAATTCTCAAAACATTCGCAATTACTACATTGATATCATATTTAGAGATACATGTATATATATATATATATAT
>JAJIYU010017104.1:0-11836 GCA_030144865.1 Tinospora cordifolia | reverse complement strand
TATGTCTATCTTCAGGATCTCTAAAAAGGTTGCAGCCACCATTGAAAAAATAATGAGAGATTTTCTATGGAATAATAATGAAGACCTTAAAAGATGCAACCTAGTTAACTGGATTCAAGTCTGCAAAAGTATCAATAAAGGGGGCTTGGGCATAGGAGGGCTAAAGAGAAGAAATATTGCCCTAAGAGGCAAATGGCTATGGAGACTTCAAATTAATCCCAAGGCTTTGTCGGCTACAGTAATAAAAAGCATTCATGGTTCCAAAGCTCAAGGAAAGGAAGCTGGTATTAAGAGCAATTGCAGCCACTGTTCCCCATGGAAAGATATCCATAACATTTACAGTAAATTCAGAAAACACATCCGGTGGAAAGTAGGTAGTGGAGAATCCATTGTTTTTTGGGAGGATATATGGTGTGGCAATGCAAGTCTTAATGAACAATTTCCTAACATCTACAGGTTATCCAACAAGCCAGCGGGAACAGTTGCTGATTTCAGAACCAACAATCTAGAAGAAGGAAGAACTCACTAGGGATGGAATCTATGCCTGAGGAGGAATGTTGGAGAAGACATGATGGGAGAGATAGAAGGCATCTTAACAGCACTATATGGCTTTCAGTTGGAAAGAACTACTGCTACAGGCTGCCCACAATGGATGAGAGAATCAAACAGGATTTTCTCTGTTAGATCCTTCTTAGAGTCCTTAAATGAAGAAGAAAGCCAACAGTCACATTTCCCAACAGATTTTATATGGAAAACTAAAGCTTCTACAAAAGCTCGAATCCTAGCATGGCTCATATGTTTAAGGAAACTAAACACAAATGAGAATATCCAAAAACACTTTCCTAGCTGTCACCTAAATCCTTCAATTTGTGTCATGTGCAGGGATGCGGCTGAGACAATGTAACACCTGTTTTGGGAGTGCAAGGTGGTGAAGCAATTATGGAGATGGTGGAACCTAAAGCACAAAAGTTTTGTACCTCCTCTAGCTGACAATACTTTCCAAATACCGGATGTAGTCTCTACTTCAAAAACCCAACAATTTTGGAAGACAATTTTGTTCGCCATCTGGTACGCTATTTGGGAGGAAAGAAACGCAAGGATTTTTGAAGACAAAAGAAAGCAGCTCAAATTCATATGGGAAAGATCTAATGCGCTTTTTGCTACATGGATCTCAACCTCTAGACTAGGAAAAGGGTACAATTTTGGGGAATGGCTTTGTAATGGAGGTGAAATCCTTAATTCCATGTAATCTGTGTAAACGTTAATTCTAGATACCTCATCTAGATGTACCTTTTTTTAGTAACATATAATATCTAGTTTCTTTTCAAAAAAAAAAAACTGGCTATGCAAATGTGATCAGATTATTTTCCAGTGAAAATAATGATCAGATTATTTCAGACACTTCTTGATGTAAATGTGATAAAAAATATATACATCTTCACATGTCATATTCTGTACCTAAGTTGATTTTCTTGAATAAAATCCAAAAGGCTAAATAAATTAGCCCATGAACTGGATATGCCCTTGAAAGTTATAAACCCAAGCAGTTAAAATTTGAAAGATAGCCTTTTCCCAAAGATAGAGAAACACACCCTAACACTTCAATCATAAATCTTTCACCCAAAAAGAGAAAACATGTTAGAAATATTAATCAACTTAAAACATGTTAGAAATATTAATCAACTTATAGATCTATTCCACATGTTAAATATGTTTTCAACCTTCAATCATTCAATTTATGCCACCAATGATAAACAATATACTAATTATTAGTAATTTTGACCTTTTGTACACATGAAGCATTTTTTATATCAAAAAACTCATGGTAACTGTTGATATTAATACATTTATGCATTCATTAACCTTTAACAACTCCTAAAATTCAGTGTAACTACCCATGCGCAGCACTCAAATCATCATCCATGAGATGCAATGCAAATCATAAGATTTAAGTCAGCACACATCATACAATTTTGACAACCACATATGAGAACACAGGTGCCACTACTTGAAAACAAATTTTAATTTATCTTAATAACAAGGAGAATAGGAACATGAGAGCTTGCGTAAGTCAACAAAAAAACAAACAAAAAAACAAAAACAAAAAACAGAGGAAGAGGATAAACATGTTTTCAATCAAAAATTAAGGAGAAAAAACAAATACCTGTTGTATTCTAAAACGTTTCTGAAAGATTTGATCTTCATAAACAGCAATAGATTGAATAAAATGGTCCACCCTCTCAAGCAAAACCTAAATAAGCGAAACACTTTAAATTAAGAACTAAAAAGGGTAAAACTACTTAAAAGATAGTCATTCCAGTTTGCATGAAGCAAGTAATAGACTAATATATACGAAAAAAGGCATCTTCTAAATCATGAATATAAATTAGAAAATAAATATAAAATTTGAGTTTGAGATCATCTCCTATACTAAAGAATGCACCACCAAAGCATTCAACATATATAGGATAATTAAAACAATTAACCTAACAGCAACAGTTCCTATTTTTTTCTTCTTTTTCTGTGACTGAGGATAAGTTGAAATGTTTGAATATTGTATAACTCCTGGATCTGAGAATTAAGTGAATGTTGCATGTTGCCCATGATCTGAATGACCAAGTTTCTTTACCCATTAATTTATCTGCCCTTTCTTGTATTAAGCTCAACACATCAAGGTATTATATACTCCATTCATACTGTTTTACATTACGTCATTGATTTTTTTTCTTCGGATGCAAGCTAAAATTGAGCAATAAAATAATGACTTCAAAGGGCAAATCAGTTTGATAAAGGAACTTACAAATAAGTTAAACTCAACCCAATGCATCAAGTTCCTACTTATGGAGGATCAAAGGGAAAGGTTGGACCACTTTTAGGTCTATTCTATGAAACTTTAATGTACACTATAGAAGGATATTTTCCAAGCTTAAAACCCTTAACTGTCCCAAATAGCCTCTTGCAATGTAAAATAACACAATTTCTAAGGTAAAATAAACACAAAAGTGATCTGACCCTTCTCTAAGACCCCATATAGTTGGAAGCTCAAGCATTGTATCGTGACTTTCTTACTAATTCCTTGATTTCCCATTAATTTCATTATTTAATAACTTGCATTCACATAGCCCTCGCCAACCTTTTATTGCATCTAAAATATACACAAACACATATATATATAATTATGAATACATAAATAAAAGAATACCTTTCAAATCTTTTAGACCCTTGCGTACTCATTTTTCATATAACGCTTAAAAGTTGCCACACCCTCATTCCTCCAATTCCTCAACAAATAGATATGTGAGAGAGCACAAGTACCCAGCAAGAAATTATGGAGTTTCCAACTATAAGCACACTTATTATATCTAATATTACTTTGCCAAACCTCCATCCAGGGGCTTTGACTTTTCTCACAAATTGATGCTCTTTTTACATTATTATTTGTACTAGACTTCACAATGCGATTCAAAATTTCAAACAAACTCCCACAATTTCAAAATTGCGACTAGCAACCTTTTTATATTTTTCTACAAACCTAAGAAGACCAGCCAAGCTTCAATAATTAAGGAACAAAAATTTTGACTTATCTTCAAACTTCGACCTTCGAAAGTCATAAATTAATTCGAAGAGTTTGAAAATTTCAAAAGAATTTTTGAAAAAAAATTTGCCAACTTAGAGAAACTTAAAAACAAATCTATGTAAATGTTAAAATATACATAATTTCAATTAAAAATCAAAACTAACATAAAAAGACGCATTTTACATATAAAAGTATAAATACAATGTTTTCAAATACATATATTTAAACATTAACAATGTTCAATGCACATCACAAACATTAACTTAAAATTTTTATAAAAAAAAAGAAAGAAAGACAACCCTATTGTCAAACACTATTAGCCACGCAAGCACAAACCCTAGCTCAACTAATCACTGGCTTGCTAATCGCTAGAAGTGCAAACAACTTTCATCTTCTCTACCAACCTCTATGTATGCACCTTGTTTCTCTTTCTTCTCTCAACACCTTTCCTCTTAGGCTCTCAATTTATTCTTCTCTTCTCTTTCTTCCCTCTACCTTTTCTCCTCTATGTTGTAGTTTGCTCTTCTTTTTTTCTTGAATCGCCACTCACTAGGTGCACACATCTCGTCTTCAATCTTCTTTATTTATTAAAAAAATATATTTTTCTTTTCACAATCTCTATGATAATAAAGAAGAATTTTTGTATATCACAAACATATCTTTTTTAGACTTCTTTGAATTCTTTTACCAAAATCATCAAAACTTTGATTTTGGGTAAACTTCACCAATTTTTTTGAAGCTTTTGACAAATTTTGAAATTTTACCCTTACATGTGAACTTCGATTTAATTGTCCAAGTTATTGAACTAATTCAGCTAATTTTGCTAAAATTCGTCAAGTGTCATACCATGTTCAATATAAAACCCATCTTCTCCCAAGAACCTAGTTGTCACCCACTTTCTCATCAACCAATTCCCGAGAGATAAGGGGTGAGCTAGTGCATAATGAGTCTCCAAGATTTTCATACATTACACACGATGTTATAAAAGAATTAATACTAAAAATACCAAAACTAAAAGCATAGTCCGTACAAGAGCTAGGCAACAAAAACCACAAGGAATTAAATAAGATGGATAATTTAATAAAACTTTGAAACAAACATTACTAGGTTACACTTAGCATCAAGCAAGGACAACTAACACCAGAAGTATTATCACATGCAAAAGTGATTGCATGCGGCAATAGTAGCAAAATAATCATTAACATTCAAATTCAAGAATGGATGAAATACGCAAACTAGAAAGATTCATCACCACCTTCTTATCTACAATGTTTTGCACTTCTTTCATAGTCTTAGAACCTCATATCATAGTTTTTTATTCAGAAACGAGAGAAAAACTCCCTTAGCCCACTATCGTTTATAGAATTCCTAAGGGTGCACTTCTACCATGATGCCCCTCAATACAATTTAATTGACCAAAATAGTAATTCAGTAAAAAGGTCATTGTATAATTTAGTACCAAGTTTATGTTTTTATCAATCTAATATATAATGTAAGATTAATACCAGATTTATTACCAACTAAGGCCATCATAGAAATTTACTAGAAAGATAACTCCTACTTTCCCCAACAAGCATAGAAATTTCCTTGGCTATTTCAACAGCCTTTACAATATAAAATGGTTTTTCAACATCATTAATCCCAATTTGTGTTATACCATATAACTCGTATGTATGTATGTGCATATACATACATACCCAAAACATTTATTTATTCCAAGAATATTTGATGAGTATTACAACCAAATCTTATTAAACAAGTTTTGTCCTCAAACTAAAATACTTGAGCATCATAATTTTCCCCAAACAAGTCTATATAAGTCACAAAATCTGCGCATTGTCCTTCATGCTCTCTTAGGGTTGGAGTGCAAGTACTCATTAGCAAGAATTACAACCAAGTTTGAGATTGAATACCCAAGTCGCTGCCAAAGAACTTGACTGGCAACAGTGGTGGTTGGGTCAGTGGCAATGGTAGTGTCTATGAAGTTGCGGGTGTGTGAGAGGTAAGAAACATTAGAGTCATCAATTTCTTAATCGTTCATCCTTTGAGAGAGTAATATCACCATTTTACTTGCAATTTTTTTTTTTTTTGTATATCCCCAAAGATATCAACATCACAATATCTAAATTCAAAATTATAACACCTAATCAAGCTTCAGTACCAAAAGAACCTAGATCAGCATCTCTTGTGGCCACACTGCATAGGAATTCACTATTACAAGATATGACCCATACTTCCCCATACGACAAGAACATCATCACCATCACCACCAGTTGACCTAGGGAATCAAGACCGTAAAAAGACTCAAAACTCCTTGTAATTGTAAGGCTAGTTTATACGGCCTTATAAATTATGCACCTTAAGCTTATAACCATGATTAATATTAAGCACCTTAAAATTAACAAAAGATTAATATTAAGCACTTTAATCATAAGGATATTAACTATATAATCAAGTTTATTTATCATACCATATAAATTATCTTAATTGATTCATCTTAAGCACACTCCAAAACTACCATTCGAAGTTAGCATATAAGAATCATGCATATAGCATCAGCAGGTTCCATGATTTCAAGTTGAATATCCAACCCCAATTCAAATGCAAGGTCATGAATCCAATAACTGAAAGCCAGAGAGAGTATTCTTGGGGTAAATCTGATACCAACTGATATTTGATAACGTATTCTTACATAACATGAACCAAGGAAAGTACATAATAAAATGAAAGTGCCACAATCCAGTTTAAACATTTTATTGTAATTAAGAATTCACATCAGAAACCACAAAGAGAAGATATTACCTCACCAGCATTTGTAATGTATCCACCCATAGCAGAAAATTCCCTTTTATAAACATACATCAAAAGATTTATAGCACCCTGAAATGAGAGATAAAAAAAGTATATCTCAAAGGCACAGAGATATAACCACAAAATATAAAAAACAATTAATGAACTATAATTTGTTCTTTTGCATTAAAAATAAGCCTTAATAGCACGCATACCTCTCGAATCTCCAATGAAGGCATATGTGGAAGAAAGTCATTGCCAACAAAGAAGCATAGGAAGACAAAATCATCCACTAGTCGTTCAAAATTTATCTCAAAAGGAGGATTGGGAATCTGCAAGTCATACTCTAAATATTCTCGCAGCACCCATATGTTGAGGAACTGCCACATCAAACATTTATTTGAAATCTCAATTGTCCAATATGTCCTGGACAAGCAGGTAATATACATAATACACGACTTAAAATGGTGGCACTAGAAAACATGTTGACCATTTGAGCACCTGATATTTCTTTTTGTGAATAGGCTTGTCATCAGCCAAATGCTCATCTGAATTTGAAAGTTGATCACTGAGATCGTCATGACAATCAGCTGCCAGATGACCAAGTTGACCACAAAGAAAACATCTTTCTTCTTGCCCAGGATAGGAGATCATCTGTACAATCAGGAAGTTCCCCATCCAATTGATAGTAAAAAAAAAAAACACTACTTAAATCATGTTCAGGGAAAACTAGCAACAAACCTCCCTTAATATTGAGAAATGAACCTCATGCGTTGCCAAAGATAGCATAATTAGATCTGCATCCTGCGCATAACAAAGCAAACGTTTATTTCCCAATAAAAATTTTGAGTGTGTGACTTTAATTAATGAAGAATCAAATAACAGAATAGAAGATAAATATTATTCAACACCAACCAAGCTTACCAGACCATATAAACAGTGCCTTGTGTTTGGATTGAAACCAGGAAGATTACGCTGCAAACGGATGTAAGACATGATTTTGTGTTCACCCTCGCCAGGAACATTTGAGTCAGAAAGAATAACCTTCAAGAAATCACCAGATGAATGGCCATGAATAAATTAGAGAGCAGAAGTATCCTGAAAACCAAATCTTCCAGGAACAAGAACCAGAAAGAATTACAGTCGGCAAAGGACCCATCAAATCCTTAGATAAATAATTTAACTAATAAAATATGACGTAAAACCTTGATATTCTGCCAACCAGGATTGTGATTCAGCCTAGAGTGTATGTAATATTGAAGTGCAACTGACAATGCTGCCATAAATTCAGTTCCAGGGGTTATCACATTTGAGTCAAATGTTTCTGGCTTCTCCTTTTGAAGCAGACTTCTCCCTTCTGCTTCAAACTTTTTCCTCAACCTTTCTTCCTCTGCTTCCTGAACATAAATATAAAGATTGGCAATGTGTAACTAATGTAAAAGGGTAGATAAATATGAGAAGAATACAAAAGAAAGCTTACTGCCTCAGCAGCATCTTTTGCAGCTCTGAAACGTCGAGAACGTTGTTGATTCATTTTAGCTCTAGGTGCGACACCATCTACAGATTTTACCAATAGATCATTCAAAAGGGAAATACAAAACTCAAGAAGTGCCTAACATATAAAATTCAAGAACTAAAGTGTGCCATAGAACTTACCAATTGCCATATATAGGAGTTTTCTTGGTCGAGCTAATGAAAAGAGATGATCAATGTAATCAAAAATTAACTTAAACACATCAACAAAGGTGGCAGGAGCTAACTGCGTGTAAAAGGAGGTTTATCAGGGACCACAACACTGAAATAAATAAATAAAATGGTGTGTAGACTTCTGTAAATTTTGTGAATATCTCCATGAAAAGAACTTGTGCCAGCAGTTTCTATGGCCCATTTGAGGTTCCTGATTCCATTGAAAATTTAACTGGCATAATGTAAAATTCTTTGTTGGAAGATGCCTTCAAATACCTTTGCTCCTGATCATGGTCGCATGGAAGTAACAATAAGTAATAATCTTATCTACACAAGGTACTAATTAGAGGCTGTTTGACCCGAAGAAGACAGATTTGCATGGCAAACGAAGTAAAACTCAATCATACAACAAATAAGATTAATTCACACTTGTTACCTATGTATCCCATTCTGAGCAAAATAATTTAGAACAAAAAAAAAAAAAAACACGCACACACACAAAATTTAACGTTTTTTTTTTTAATCGAGCATTATAATATTCATGGCGGTCCTAATTTTTATATTTCACAACAGATATCGTTGTTATCGAAGCAGTAAGGGGATGTGAAACCTTTTTTTCTTTTTGGCGAGCCAAGAGGTACTTGGGCTTCATCCAACTAATCTATTAGGCCCGTAGTTGATCATGCAGGAGATGACCCAGGCAATTTGACCAACGTAGGTGAGGTCTCAATTAAGTTTAAAATAATAACAACAAAAACAATAATAATAACAATAATAAGTCACTAAATAGATCGATTATAAAAACTAAACAAGTCATGACTGTGGAAATGGAGGCATTTAGAGAATAATGAGAGTTTTACAATCTAGGCAAGCACATCTTCTGTGTGTGAATTGATAGCAAGTAGAAGCTATAAATCAGTATGATCAAGAAAGGATTCACGTCTCCAGCCTTAATCATTAGGATACACATAAACACCACTTGGAAAAAAAAATAGCAAACAAACCTCAAGCGATCAAAAAAATCCCCCAAATAACGTTTAAGCTCTCATGGACAGCACAAACTCACTGACCAGAGAATCAGCAAGAACTGAATCGGAAAGGGTCTCAATTAACTTCAAAAGAACAAACATCTAGAACACTGAACACCTACCTTTCCTTCGGGATGAAAACAAGGGTGAATAATCCCATTCATGTCCAAATAAAGATTGTCGAACTCGATGCCGTTAGGGTTAGGTTTTGAGACGTCGACAGGCAAAATGACGCCGTCTCGGCCTTCGGAGGGCTCTTCTTCGATAACATCGGTGATGGATAGAGGGTACCGATCCGCGAGCCATCGGTAGAAAGCTGGAACTCCCATCGGCTTCGGGTGCTTGGATCTGTTCCTACCTACTGTGGTCGAAAGTGAAGAAGACGGATTTCGCGCGAAGAATTGTTGTCAAGTCGACTTGGATTCAGATGTAACGAACTAAACCATATGGAATATTGCCGTTCTGCTACTGCCAGGGACGAGGTTCCGCAGAACAAAAAAGGACAACATAAAAAAATATGTACTTATGTCTTACTTGCGGATTTCGACCTGATCAATTCCATAAAGGCAAGAAGTATTACACTTCCAGAAATTCCAGGAAGTTTTTTGTCTATACTTATCGTAAACCAGTGTACGATTGCACGTGACTTGAAAAAAACTTGTTAATATTTAATAAAAAATGAAAGAAAATTAATCGTGGTACAATGCTTCTCATGAATTGTTTTAAATTTTATTTGATAATTCGTTACCAAATGCTTTAAATATTTTTAAATATTTTTATTTTAATTTTTTTGTAAGTCATTTTTAGTAATAATAAACATCAATGGAACTTGAACTTGTCCATGGTGAGCTTAAATGGTTATTCAACCTCAAACAACATTTACCCCTTTCTGCCTATTTGTAACATTTAAAATAAATATTAAGTGATATAAATAAATAACAAAAAATCTCGGATTCATTCATTTTTGGTCTATTATTTGTTGTATATTCTTCATGTTGTTTTCTAATTTTTTCTTTGCTTCAAATTAAATTGAAAAATAATTTAATAACTTTTAAACAATAAAAAATTGAGTGCAATGTCTCCAATATTTGATTATACTAAAAAAATTATTTAATGTTTAAATTAACATTTTTGGAAGGAGAAGAAAGTGTAAAATTTAGGATGAATTTTTGTATGAAACTAGTGAGTATGGCGAGTTATTGAGGCTTCATAGGATTTGGATGTAGATAAGAAGAGTTAAAATTATCCATAATATTTATTTACTTTTTAAACTTCAATTGTTTGGGAAATTTCTTGACAATATGAATGGATGACTTTGTCTTCAACTTGAATGCATATTCCTTTGAAAAATTAAAATTTTTGTTTTGTATAATGAAGATTTATTCAATGAAAAACTCATTTTGATCGATTATTATAATCACTATATTATATTTTATTTAAACCAGTGTGCAAGTTGTAGTGGAGAGAAAGGAGGTAAAGATGTCAATAAAAGAAGAAAAATAACATTAAAAAATATTCAAAAGTAGAAAAAAAAACAGAAATTACAAAGAAATAAAGAAAACGGGCCAGTGGGCTGGAGAGGAAAGAAGGAAAATAAAATTTAAAAACAAATAAAAAAAGAAGAAAGAGGAAGTGTAGTAGTGAAAGAACAAATAGAAGAAATGAAATTACACAAAATACAAAACCTTCTATGTTGCCACAACAACAGAAGGTGTCACCTTTTTTAATTTTCATATAATGTGAAAGAAGAACAATAACAAATAAAAAAATAACGATTATATTTTTTTCACATAGGAAAAAACAGACAAATCCAAATGATGTTAAAGACTGATTGCAACCATTTCTTGTTTTGTTGGCTATTGAAGGTTATTTAGTATTCTCTTCTATATCATATATAGTTTAATGACAAACAAAATGTTAATCGCACGCACTTAGATGGTGAGATGATGCTATGTATGCATTATGGTGAACATTTGGTCAAGAAAATTTTGTTTTAATTATTTTAGTATAAAAAGGGTGCAACATTAAGTCTAATGGTTGATTGTTATTTTATTTCGGTCAAGCAAATGGTATTATTATTTTCTGTTTAACAAAATATATATATATATATATATATATATATATATAACACATTAAAATATTAAACAACAACTTAACATGGTAGCCACCGAATATGATCAACCATTATAATTGTCATATTATTTTTTATTCATACCATTGTGTAGGGTTGTAGTGGAGAGAAATAATTGTGACAAATGCTCTTTAGAGAACAATCCAATGGTGTATTGATCATATTTCTAGAGCAATTAAAAGCTAAAATAATATTGATACTTGTAATATCAAATGGGAGGGTATTGATAAGGTGAAAACTGTGATTATAAAAATCTCGAGTAATGAAAGTTTTTTTTTTTTTTTGCAAGACTTGGAAGACGAATAACTAGTCTATTATTTTGTGGGGTGATAGAGGAGATTACATATAATGAGTTAAGTGAATCAAACCATAATGTTCCAGAAGTACAATGAACCTTATAATCTTGGTGCCCACAATCAGATCCAGTGCTAAGTGGGTAGGGAATAAAAGTAGAGCTGCAACCAGTACAACACCTCAATGCAGTGATTCCATTAAAAATATTAGACATAGGAAAAAAAAGAGAGAAATTGTCATTTTATATATAGAAAGGAGATGATGGCAAAAAATAAGAAATGAAGAAATGCTACTTGTCAAGGGCGATAAAGAAAAAATTTTGTAAAGCTT
>JAJIYU010017103.1:0-11834 GCA_030144865.1 Tinospora cordifolia | reverse complement strand
ACGCTTTCAAAAACCGTATTCCTGAACAAAATGTGTAAAGATGTATATGATTAAAATCAAAGTAATAACGATTAACTTTAATATTAATAATTGCTTCATATATATATATATCATGATTCCCTTTGCTTTGGCTAGATAGGTATAAGTGCTTGTACGCGCTATGTAATTTACAGTTCCTAAGTTTGCATGTATAGAGACAAAAAAATGTTTTTATGTACGAAACTTTTTTGTTGTTATTATGTTATATTCTTCGCCTTGGCACTAATGGACAACTTTTACATCCATTTTAAAGCGATGGATCGAGCTTCTTTGTGGTCGCATGTGGTGAAAAATTCATTCATTATTAATAACTTCATAAAGTGTGAGTGTATATATATATATATATTATATAATTTTATGTCTATAATACTAATTGTTGGGTATTTTCAATTGACCACAAATAGTTAATAAAGAAATTTGATATCCAATTTTTTTAAAGGGAAAAGGAAAGAGGATCTCTAGATGCCATACTTGCTTTCTTTTTTTTCTTTATCTTTTTTACTTTTTTTACTTTTTTTTGTTTTCAGTTCTTTGACCTTCATAAGCACCCCTAAACACTTTGTGAGAGCTTGGAACTAGCAAGGGGTCCAGTATTGTAGGTACGAAATATAATCCTAGACTCTCTACGCGAGTTTAGAACTGATAACCTAATAGACTTCTTATTAAAGATCTAAGCCAACGACTACTATGGTAGATATCTATGGGTTTGCGCATTTAACAAATTGACTAAAAGAAAAGCATGGACTCTTATCCTGTGTGAAGTAACTTTATTTTGGGCCATGCAAGAAAAACTCAACCACAAAGGCCGTGGTAAAGGAACTTGATAAGAATTGAATTCCTTAAATTCTGAATGATGAATTACATATTACAAGGGGTTATTTATAATTGTACAATAGAGTAAAAAAGAAAAAAAAATAAAAATAAAAGATACATGAGTATCTTATAAATACAGTATAATATCTATAATTAAATATAATAATATCTTATAGTATAATATCTATAATAATATCTTATAGATACTATATTGTATCTATAAGATATTATTTGGTAATATCCCTCCTCAAACTCAAGGTGGTAAAGAAGAAACCATCTTGAGTTTGTCAACCAAGAGTCAATGTCGACCACGTAGGTGTGCTTTAGTGAAAATGTCAACAAGTTGATTGGCCAATGCGACGTGGGTCAAACGAAGTGTATTTTGTTTGATGTGTTAATGAATGAAATAACAATCAATCTCAATGTGTTTTGTTTGTTCATGAAACACATCATTATGAATAATTTGTATGACACTCATGTTATCATAGCGAAGAGTGAAACCAGCAGAAAAGAAAACTCTCATGTCTTGCAGCAGCCATCAAATCCATAACAACTTAGAAGTGGTATCTGCTAGAGCGCGATATTCAGCTTCTGTACTAGAGCGTGAAACAAATGTTTGTTTCTTGCTCTTGCAAGAGATTAATGACGATCTGAGAAGAAAGCAATATCTGGTAGTAGACCGACAATCAGTAGGATCACCGACCCAATCAACATTCGAAAAGGCATGAAGGTCTAAGGTGAGTAAGTAGAGGAATGAATACCATAGAACATGATACCCTTTACGTATCGAAGTATACATAAAACTATTGCATAATGCGAAGATCTTGGAGCATGCATAAATTGACTCACGAGCGGAACGACATAAGATAAACCGGGCCGAGTAACAATAAAGTAGATAAGACTACCAACTAGTTGTCTATATAACGTTGCATCTAGTAGAGGTGTACCATCATTAGGCAGTAACTTGACATTTGTCTCTAAGGGACTGTCAACAATTTTACTGTTAGTCAAGCCAGCATGAGATAAGAGATCAGAGATATACTTAGCTTGAGAAAGATAATATCCATCAGAGCTTTATGTAACTTCAAGCCTAAGAAGTAGCTTAGTGTGCCCAAATCTTTCATTTCAAAAGTTTATCCTAGAAATGTTTGCAAGGCAAGAATTCCTGAAACATCATCTCCTGTAATGACCATGTCATCGACATAAAGTAAAATAATAATAAGGCCAGCCTTTGAGCGTCGCAGAAACAAAGCAGAGTCATAAGAGCTAGGTGTGAATCCCTATTGAGAGAGTATAAAGCTAAACTTAGCAAACCAAGCTCTAGCAGACTGTTTGAGACCATATATGGTTTTACAAAGATGACAAACTTTGTCTGGCGGGTGGTCAAGACCTTGGGGAGATTGTAAGTAAAATTCATCGAGCAGGTCTCCATAAAGAAATGCATTTTTAACATCCATTTTGAGCATCTTCCACTTGTGAATAGTAGAAATTGTAAGTAAAGAGTGAAATGTTGTAAGATAAGCAATTAGAGCAAACGTTTCCTCGTAGTTAATACCATATTCCTATGTGAAACCTCTAGCAACCAGTTATGCTTTATAGCAATCTATGGATCCATCAGCACGAGTTTTAATCTTGAACACCCATTTAGTTCCTACTATAGTCTTACCTTGAAGCAAGTCAGTTAGATCCCAGGTATGAGTGGTTTCCATAGCCTTGAGTACTTCAGTCATAGATTGTTGCCATAACAGGTTAGATTTAGCCTCACAATAGGTGGTTGGCTTATACAAAGTGGCAAGGGAAAAAAAACAATCATAATTTTGAAGCTAGGATGGAAGAGTTCTTACCTTACTGCATCGTAGTTCAGGTGTAGGAAGAAATTCAGGTGATGTGTTAATTGGATCGATCGACGTTGCAGGCAGGTTAGTTTCGTTAAATAAGTTGGAGGTTGATGAGCTTACTTCACTGCATCAGAGTTAGGAAATATGTTTGGAGAGGAATCAATGAACAAGAAGGGGGAACGAGGTGATGGGGATGATGTGGAAAGAAACATAAATGGTCGATATTCCCAGAATTGTACATGGCGAGATATGCGTAGTCTTTCTGCAATGGGATCATAGCAACGGTAGCCCTTATATTCAATGTCACAACCGAGAAAACAACAAAGTTGGGAACGAGGTTTCAACTTGGAATGTTCATGTGGGGGTAGTAAGACAAAACATGCACAACCAAATGTTTTTAATACAGAATAATAAGGTGTTTTTCCATATAAGATTGCATATGGAGTTTGACCAACTATAGTGGAGGATGGAATATGATTAATAGTATAGATGGAAGTGAGTGCAACTTTTTCCCAAAAATGTTCAAATAATTGAGCGGAAAGAAGAAAAGATCGAACAGTATCTAAAATGTGTCAATGTTTTCATTTAGCATAACCATTTTGTTGAGAGGTATATGGACATGATCGATGGTATAAAGTCCCACTACTCTTTAGAGTTTCAAGAAAGGCAATAGATGTGTATTCTGAGGCGTTATCACCACGAAAAATTTTGATTTCTTTCCCCAATTGAGTGTGAATCATTTTTTGAAAGGAACGAAAAACATCAAGCAATTCTGAACGATCTTTTAAGATATATAACCAAGTATATCTAGAGAAATCATCAATAAAGATCACAAAGTATCGAGATCCACCTTTAGTAGGTATGGGAGCAGGCCCAAGCTATCAGAATGGACAAGATTAAAAGGGGTTGATGAAACAAATTCACTTTTATTGAAGGGTAAGACACTTTGTTTACTCAGTTGACAATGAATGCATTTAAATTTTTCAAAATTGATATGGCCTAAACAACCAGCAGAAGCTAAAGTTTTAATTCGAGACAAAGATGCATGGCCTAGGTGTGAATGCCATAAACTACAAGTAGAAACTAATGCAACAATAGAAGGAGCAAAGGAAGGTACATGTAGAGAAGTAAGCTCAAAAAAACGACCAACTTTATACCCCCCGATCCCAATTAGCCGCCCCATCTTTTGATCTTGCACGTCACATCCTTTATCAGAAAAGTTAAAATACAACCATTTTCGACAAGTTGACCAATCGAAAGTACGTTAAATGACAATTTTGGAACAACAAGTGTGTTAGGAAGAGAGAGATTAGGTGTGGAGATAGTACCAGTGTGATTAACAATCATACTTGATCCATTAGTAGTGTAGATAGCAGAAATAGGTGGATTATTGTTTCTATGTGAAACTAATGAAATATCAGAGGTTATGTAATTGCAACAAGCAGAGTCAATAAACCAAGGTGATGGATTATCTAATATAATAGAAAGAGTAGTGGGTGTTTTCGATAGAACCTGTTGCACGAGTGCCCCAAGATCAGCTGTAGTAAGAGACAAAGTGGGTGCTTCATTTGTGTTTGGCATGGCAGTGACAATAAAAACAACAGTGCGACTAGAATTATTTATTTTAGTTAGTTTATTTTTGGATCGTCTACATTCAAACCACGATGTCCAAAATAGCCAGATTTATAATATTGCCCAGTAAATTTGTTCTTACCTTTCCCTAGGACTTTTGAAACAGTAGCAAAAATCTGTTGTTCAAAAACGAGGGAAGGAATAGAAGTTACTAAGACCTGGTCAGAGGTCATGCTAAGTTTAGTAGCATGACGAGTTTCTTCGGAGATTAATTCAGTAAGTGCAGTCTCAAGTGTCGGAAGAGGAGTTCGATGAAGAAGAAAAGCACATGCATGTTCAAAATCATCTCGTATATCCATCATAAATTGAATGAATTGACGACGATCCCGATATGACTGAAAAGCTTTAGAGAGGCAAGATGTGTGATATTTGGATCAGCTTGAGATAATTAATTCCATAATGTACTCATTTGCGAGTGATAGTCTAAAATTGACTAACTTGGTGCTTGTTGTAAGTGTTGTAAACGAGACTCCAACTAATATTGAAGGGCTAAATCGCTCGAGCAATTATATTGGTTGACCAACAAATTCCATGCAAGTTGAGCATTATGAAATTTTTGTAAAAGAATCTGAATAGATAGCACAGAGGCATTGATTAACTAGGATAAATTCTTACAATGAGTGCTTGCCCAAACCTCGTGTCGGTCTTCAAACTTAGCGTCAGTATTGGTAGTACCTTGTACAGTTTTAATTTTTCTCCTGTGACATAACATTCCATTCGATGACCTGTGAGAAATATGGACATTTGTCGGGCCCAAATGTTATAATTAGTGCCATCTAAAATAGTATCAATAGGACGAATAATATCGTTGCGTAAATCCATTATAATGAATCATCTTTTAAAAATGACATACAGAATCACCAGAATGCTCAGACGCATCAGCAATGGATCTAGCAAGGATAAGCACTGATCAGGCAATAATCAATCTCGGACAGCAACACCAGTAGCAAGATAAGGACAACCGGGTGTAGTTATGGTGAACAAATAATAGCAATGAGTTGAGCAGACAACCAAAACAGAGGGCAGCAATCTGTTGTTCAGAGCAATAGTGAAGAGGTGAAGATCACGACAGCCAGGGCGATGGTGATCTAGCGGCAGATTAGATCAGACAAGTAGAATGATTCTGATCGGTGTTGTGTAGTGTGTTGATTGGTGTTGAATGATGCAACAGAGGAAAAAATAAGGTGATGCGAGCCGTGTGAGAGGCCGAACGTCCAGAAAATTCAGCAGGGCGGCGGTGATGCGATATTCAGTAGGGTGATCAAAATTGTAGCAGGGCGATCAAAATTGCAGCAGGGCTGATCAAACATTCAATAGGACGATCAAAATGCAGCAGGGGCGATCAAACATTCAGCAGGATGATCAAAATGCAACAGGGCAATCAAGAATGCAGCAGGGCAACCAAAAATTTAGCAAGGGTAATCAAAAAATTCAGCTGGGGTGATCGGTGGTGAAGAACCGATGCAGATTGAGCGGCAGCAGCAGGGAACGGTGCAGATTGAGTGGTAGAAGTAACAGGTGACGGTGCAGATGAGGGGCGATCAACGATGATCGTTGATGTAGGAGCGATTGACAATCAGTGATGATCACACCATTGCTGTTCTGTTCACTACCACCATGTTCACCTTCTTCGGCCAATTGCACGACCATTGCTTGCCTGATTACCGTCGCTGCTCCCTGTTCTGCTGTTCGTGCTAGTTTTTCGTCTGTGCTGCTGCACCAGCAACAGAAACCGAAACCAACAATAGAGACTGAAACCGCTGTTCATTGCCGGCTAGTCGTGCCATCTAACACTGCTGCTGCTGACTTGTTATGCGATTCTGCTCTTCTTCCCCATGGCTAGGGCAGCATTTTTGTAAGTTTTGTGGTTGCAAACTCTTGGCTAAAGAGAACCGATTTGGTAGACTAGAGCAACAACAGAGAGAGACAGAGTAGGTGGCATGCGATCGAACTAGTCGAAGAGAAAATCAGAGTTGGTGGCGGTGAGTAGCAATGGCAGTTGCGGTGAACAGAGCTACAATGGTGAATATGGTGGCGCAGCAGCAGATCTGGTGAACAATGCAGATCTAGTGAACACGGTTAACACAGTGGCGGTGAACACGGTGGCAGTGAACAGAGCAGCAGTGGTGTGATCAGCACTGGTGGCGGTGATTGTGCGAGCAGAGGATACCAATCAAGCAATGGCAGTTGTGATGTGCAATAGTTGTCACAGCAGTTGCGCAAGAGCGAGGAAGCTAATTACATCAAAAAAAAATTAAACCCGTTCTGATATCATGATAAGAATTAAATTTCTTAAATTCTGAATGATAAATTACATGTTACAGAGGACTATTTATAGTTATACAATAGTATAAAAAAAGAAAAAAATAAAAAATACAGGAATATCTTATAAATACAATATAATATCTATAATAATATCTTATAGATACAATATAATATCAATAAGATATTATATAGTAACAGGAACACTAGAAGTATCAACGAACATGAGAAGGAGAAGAAATGAAGGTAGTTCGTGAAAAATCATCACTAAATCTTGAGAATTCATTATTGGATTAGCAAGGAGATCTGCACGCTAATTCCCTCTGTGGAGTTCCAAGAATAATTCAAACAAATTTTGAAAGTCATGAATCAAAGAAGCCAAGAGATGGTTGATATCATTATACTACCATGCAGTAGAAAAAGAGCACATATGTAATCCAATTTTGAAATAATTTGTCAATGACGGTTACTCCAATTAAGGTTAACCCTTGGAGTATCATATAACTTAACCACTAAATTTGAGCTACTACCAATTCTACTAGGATAGCACACCAGAAGCCATTCTTCAACATCATTTCAAACATGACCACCATATGTGGATGAACCATGATTGCCCTCGCAGACATCAGTAGGATTATTTTTAATCGAATTATAATAAAAAAATGATTAAGAAAAAAAAATACTATAGACAATTGGTCATGCTCGAAGTTGTTACTTTCACCACAAGGAGGAGGATGTTGAAGGGAGAGCTAATGACTAAAGTGAAGTCAAAACAAGATACTTGTCTCCTCCTTGGATATCAACAAAAGAAACTACATTAAGAGATTAACATGTTATACATTTTTTGGTTTAATATAAATTATATGATTTATTATCAAATATCAAAGGGCAAAAATAATAAATTAAAAAATAGGAAGTTATGGGTTTAGTTGATGGAACCAATTCCAGTAACTGAATTGTTATTTATAAATAAACCAAAGAACAAGTCTCAATCTTTCAAAGAGTTTTCCAAATAGATTTTCTACGTACATAATCTTTGCTCTCCATCAAGCCTTTGCACAAGTAGAAATGTAAAGATTGAAGATTCATTAATTCTCTTTTCAAAGTTGACTTCTATATGACATGATGTATGTTTATTTATTTATATTACTGTGATTCATGGTGATCCTGAGCAACAATTTTCCATCAATTGTTATTGGAGCACCCATGAATCTATTATTTTACTTCAATTTTGTTTTTGCTATTAGGTTTTCGGCAATTAATTTTTTGTGTTCTAATCGCATATTATGATTAATTGAATTGGGATTAAATTTTGGATTTGGTGAGTTAATTGGTTAAATTTTCTCACTAAAATAGCCAATTCCAATTCCTTTTTAGTTCCAATTATTGTATAGATAATGTCAACATTTTATTGGTGGAGTACTGATAAATTGTTTTATTGCTATCAATACCGTTAATCGGATAACTATTAATTTTATAATACTGATTTTGGTTTTACCTGGTACAACGTTGAATACACTATATTTAACAAGTTCAATTTATGGAGATGCCAACCGCTATCCTTTTCAATCAAATCTGTGATGACCCATGTTTTGATAAACAAAAATATTTGGATCCGATATATGTATTTTTAGGAATTTTAATGGAAATACATGAATTTATCTCAATTTCTCTCAATTTTAAATTATTTATTAGAAAAAATTAGAAAAATGGAGAAAAATACAATGTTGAGGAGAAAATACATGAAATTATAAGAAAATTTTAATTTTCAGAGAGAAATGATTTTTAGGATTGATTATTAAATTTTTAGAATAATTATAGAATTTTTAGAAAATTTTATGAAATTTTTGGGAGAAAAAAGTAATTTTTGGAAGATTTTTTGATTATTGAAAAACATAATTAGATAAATAATGAAAATGGTGCATAAGTGGAAGATCTTGGTAAGAAATAATGAATAAATGATTTTTAATAATTTTAGAGAAAAAAATAGCGAAAAATTCGGATATATTACATGTATATGCAAAAGGAGAATGGAATTACAAAAAAATAAAGTGGTCGGGCCTGGGTAGACCTAGGCCCCTTGCGGGCCGAACGCCCAGCTCGCATGGGCTTCTAGCCCATGTGGGGCTTGGGCCGAATGAGCCGCCCGAGCGCCTAGTGCCCAGGCTTGGCACACGGGCTAGTAGGCCCATGCGGTCAACAGGCCACTTCCCTTGTTTTTTCTCATTTTGTGCAATTTTTGGACGATTTTGGCACAATTTTGGCCAATTTTCTAGGTATTTCAGTAGCAAAACCATGGGAATACATGGTTTTGAAGCCATAGTTTTAGCCATCAAGTCCCACTCTTGAGCAAGCCAATGGGTAGTGCCAACTAGTCATCCTACATGGAAGCTCAAGGGCCATGTGGATGGCCACGTGGCACCTTGTTTTGCCATGCAAGCACCCCCCTCCATGCAACAAAACCACACTTGAACAAAGTTTTTTGGATTTCTAGCTCCTTTATTCCATTTTCTAGAGACTGTAACTTCTTCAATTCTTATCCGTTTTCTTTAGAATTTGACTCATTTCAAAGCTCTCAATTACCTCTTCAACCCTATGCCAAACTTTATCCAAAATGCACAACCTTAAGATGTGAAAAAGACCATTAAAGGGGGCTACACAACACACTTGCAAAGTGAAAAGTTGCAGAAAACAATGTGATCCAATTTTTGGGAGAGTGAATTTTCAGCCATCCAAGACCCGTTCTTAAGATAAAACCCCTCTTTTTCTTCCTTGTTACGAGTACTTTCATGTACAAGTGGTAGAAATCAAATATTGGAACTTTAAACCTATTTTATAAGGCTATGAAACTGGTTGTTTGATTAACTATTTTGCAGTTTATGCAGAAAGCAAACTGTGGGACCAAATTGGAGGCATTGTTTGGGGTACCTAGAGGAATTCGTTTGGACTAAGATCAAAGGCATTTCAAACCCAATACTTGGGACTACAAAAGGGTAAAAATCTCGAACTAAAAGCCTCTATAGTTCAAATTTTATATGCTTGCAAACATATCTTGTTAGTTAGCTATTATGGACTTAGAAAAATTTCAGAGCACCCTTGTGCATGCCATGTTTTGGAGTTGTGTTTGAGAGCAAATATGACTATGGTTGCTTGTTATTTTGAGTAAGACTTAATTAATTAGAATTTCAGTACCTGAGCTCTTGAAAAAATAGCAAGAAACAGTGTCCGATTGGCGTTGGAACTAGAGTAGATAGGCACTTGAAAACCATAGGGGACTTGAATCATTGAACAATCTGTTACATGAATAGAAAAGTAGGGGACTAGTTGACTGACCAAATGAGGGCAATTTGTGCTGAACTTTTGTGGAGAGGTCATTGGAAATGTCAATAGTATGGGTACCAGATTTCAGGGCATTCTACATTTAGAAAGTAGGTCAACCAATTCACTAAGTGACTACCTGTCACAAGAAATATGGGATTTCACAGTCCCTGTTAATGCACTTAGAAACCTTAATAAATGGTGTCCAAAAATCATGAAATAAAATTTTGATGAAGGTTTAGGTAGTCTAGATGAAATATGAAAAGTTTTGTGTAAATTCGAGTTACAGATTGATTGGAAAAAAATTGGAAAGTTTGCTGTGCAAGAAAACAAAAAACTCAAAATTTGGCTAAGTGTTGGAATTTGGGGATTTTGACCCAAATGACCCAATTTTGACCCAATTGACCTATTTTGACCCAATTTGGGCACAATTTGACCAAGAGTGACTGGGATGACTACATTGACTAGAGTTGACAAGGTTTGACCGATTGACCAAACATTGACTAAGATGATTGGCTGGATTGAAACTGAGTACGGACAGTGAGATTAGGCCACTGTATGAATAGAATTGAGATTGAGTTTAATTGATGCAAATTCGAGTGAGCACTATGGGACTAGGCCAGTTGTTGATGGGACATCAGTGCGCAGCACCTGAGGTGAGTAGTTTGATTCAGGTGTTTTCTGTGATTTGTATTCCTTGCATAAAATTTGTGTGAAATGATATGGTTTAAATGGTTTCGCGATATTTAGATACATCTTATTAGTTTTGAGATATATAGATGTACACTGGTAGTGAGACCATAGGCTCAAGGGCCAAGCGTTAGAGTCAGGGTACTTAATGTGATTGAGATTAGACTCAAGGTTCAAGCGCAAGGCAACCGAACCTACACGAGTCACAGTACTCGAGGGCTAAGCGTCGGGGTAGGGTATTCAATGAGTGCGCCTAGCTCATGACCTGCTCGAGTGGCCAGTACGCTTGATTCAGGACTCGTTCGAGCGGTGACCATAGGTTGGGTTTGTTGAGTTAACCCTAGCCTGGATACGTTTTTAACTGGCATGGATTTGAAATGTTTTATAATGGTTGCATCATTTATAATTGCTTTGTACTATGCCATGCATTCAGATTTTACATTATTTTTGTTGCTCATGCATACATTTATTATTTTGGAATATTGGTTATGGTTGACATGCTAACTTTCTACATACCAGGCCACGTTGATCTCAGGGTCACTACTCTATCACTATTTTAGGTTCTTCGGTGGCTGATAAAGGGAAAGACGTGGTGATCGCCTAACTCCCTGACAACTCGTATCCCTTTTTTTTGTCTTTGATTTAGAGGTTGGTTATTCTTTGTACATGTGTAAATGGTCAATTTTGTATTTTGGACAAGACAGATATGTAATGAAATGTTTTCTCTTTCCTATGTTGCTTACTTTTGCTTTTAAGTGTTCTAGTTATTGTGATATCGTCTGTTGTATGAGATTGAAAAAAGGGGTTAATAGTGGTTGGACAAACTAGGCGTAGTGAGTGAGTTCGTCGGGCCACTGTGTCAGTTGGGCCACCCTTGGCTTAGAGAAGAGGTCCCGACAAACTCAACCCATTTTGTTTTCTTCTATAAGAAGGAGACTTTTCAATCAACTCAATCGTTATATTTAAATATTTATCGATTGCAATAATGGAGTTTTGCCATTATGATATTTTCCCATTTGATGTTTATATATTGCTACTTTATTTACTGATTTGTAAACATGTGACTGAATTTGTAAATATTAGGAGACTGTTAGTTGCATAGCAGATTAATTATATTATACGTATTTTATATATAATGTGCATTAATATAATAGAAAATGTAGTGTATTTACTTATATTTAGTATAATGTGCATTTAGAGCATCGTTGCATCATTTTAACATGTTTTAATATTATTTTATAT
>JAJIYU010017102.1:0-11840 GCA_030144865.1 Tinospora cordifolia | reverse complement strand
TAGTATTTTTATTTTGAGATTTTGAGTCTCTTGATCAACTATGTACTAGTTTACATTACAAAGTTAGGTGCTTTCTTTTATTAATAAAGAGGTTGAATTTTTCTTTATCTTGAATTGCCTTTATTTTATTAAATGTGAATTTGTACTATTGAATTTATTTTAAGGCATGATATATTGAAAAAAAAAGAGAAAACGAAAAGAGCAAGTGTGTGTCGCTTATAAAGTAACATGACCCGACCCGCCAATTGACCGTCAAAAGGAATGGTGGTTAAATCCAACGCTCAAATCAAAGAATGCGGGAGTTGGGGTGTTATAAAAGGAATGGTGGTTGAGCTAGTAGCTCAATGGTAGTGGATGTTGCAAGAACAATGTACTTACCCCTAGGTCATGGGTTCAAAACTCCACGGAGGCGAAATAAAATCCCAGGGGGGGAACAGTACCTTGTGAGTGACACGCCATGACGTGGGCCCTACGACATGGGTCAGAGTCCCGGTAGGATTCCCAGTGGGTGTTACAGTATTAAGGCGCCTTGAGAGAAGCTTTTAATGATTAGTGCTATAACCTACAAAAATAGGAATTAGATTAATTGAAATAAAGATTAAAGGTGAATACATAATATTTTACTATTCTAGAATCCTATTTGATACAGTTTTAGAATCAACAATTGTTTATTTTTCTTTTGATTTTTGTTTAACATATTAAAACATCGATTAGAAGCCTTAATAAAGTTAAGAATAAAATTAAATGGGGATTTGTGATTATTGGTCATAAATCGTTCCCTGAGGACGATATATAGTATCTTACCTTGTATTACAATTGCGATCTTGTACACTTGTAGTGATATCAATAAGTTTTTGGCTCCATTGCCGAGGAACGATGTTAATAATCTTAAAACCAATTGAAATTGGTTGAATTTAATTAAGGAATTTTTTAAATTTATTTTACTTTATTTTAGTTTATTTTATTATGTTTATTATTTAATCCATTAGTTACACTTGATCTTTTTCTTTGCTTGTGGTGTTTCAGGTTTGTGGATGAGTAAAGATTCAATTGGATTGAATGACCAAAACTTGTCCAAAAGACTAAGGCAAATTCAGTTGGATGCTAGAAGCCATAGATCTGATATGGCTGAGAGTAGTAGATATGTAGTTGGCACTGATGGTGAAGCACCACTCCTGGATTTCCTTAAACCTTTGTTGAATAATAATTACTCCCGAATTGCTAGAATGCCAATCAATGCCGAAAATCTTGAGTTGAAACCTTCCCTCATTACTATGGTGCAGCAACAACAGTTTGGGGGTTTGGCTACTGAAGATCCAATGGCTCACCTAAACTCATTCATGAGAATCTGTGATACTGGTAAGATGAACGGTGTAACTAAGGATCAACTGAGACTGAGGTTTTTCCCTTTCTCTTTGAGGGGCAAAGTGAGAGCATGGTTGCAAACTCTCCTACCAAGTAACATAACCACTTGGGAGGAGATGGGTCAAAAATTTTACAGAAGTATTTCACTTCAGCAAAGTATCATCAACTAAGGGGTGAAATCAGTTTCTTCAAGCAGTCAAACTTCAAATCTCTCTATAAAGCTTGGGAGAGGTTCAAAGACTTATTGAGTAGATGTCCTCAACATAGTTATCTTCCATGGCTCTAGATTCAGATTTTCTATAATAGTTTGACACCACCCATTAGAGCCTTAGTTGATTCAGCGGTAGGAGGTTCGTTAATGGCCAATTCTACAATAGAGGCCACTCATCTCATTAAAGATATGACAGCTAACAACTATGGCTATGGCACAGAGAGAGGCTAAGTGAAAAGGGTTGGATTACATGAAGTTGATGAGATCACAGCTTTATAGCCCAGATTGCTTCTACGACCCACCAGATGAAGTCATTGACTGAGAAGATTGGTAGTGGATAGTTTCAGGCGCCTTAAAACCAATCTATTTTAGCTATAGTAAAAGCACATAAAGCTTCCTCTACTATAGAAACATCTATAGAACAACTTAATGCACTGAACCGTTTCAATAATTACGAAGGGTAGCAACAGGGGTACAGTACTCTTCAATATTATCATCTGGGATCCATAATCATGAAAAATTTTCTTCTGTTTATAACAGAAACATCCAAAAAGGCCCACCACGTTATGTCCCTCAAAAGAGCTTGATTGAAAAGAAAACATCTTTGGAGGACAAACTGGACAAGATAATGAATATTTAGGTTCATTTCTTTAAGGAATTGATTGAGAGGATAGATCAGAATGATAATAAAGTCTTAGGATTAGAAATACAAATGGGAAACGTCAATGAAATAGTAAAGAACCTTGAGACTCAAGTAAGACAATTAGTCCAAGCATTCACCAGTCAATAGTGAAGTTTTTTTCCTAGTGATACTCAAGTTAATCCTGAAGAAAGCTGCAAAGCCATATTTACTAGAAGCGGGAGAGAGATCCAGAGCCCACCCATTCCCTCTAGCCCAACTATCCCTACTGATGACCCTAATAATTCCAAAGGGTCAGTTCCTTCAAAGCAACCAGTTACAATGTCTACTGATGGAGAAAAGAAGAAAGCCAAATTTCCTAGTATTACTATTGAAGGCCCCAAAAAGCTTGAGCCTCCTTTGTTGCCCTTTCCACAGAGGTTTTAGAAGAATAATGTGGATGAACAATTTGCAAGGTTCTTGGATATGTTTAAGAAAATCCACATTAATATTTCGTTCGCGGAGGCCCTGCAGTAGATGCCAAATTATGCAAAATTCATAAAAGAAATAATGGCAAAGAAGCGCAAACTAGAGGATTATGAGACAATCAAGCATACTAAAGATTGCACCACAATTCTCCAAAGGAAGGTTCCTCCTAAACTAAAAGATTCGGGAAGTTTCACCATTCTGTGTAAAATAGGCACAAGAACATTTGAAAAGGTTTTTTGTGACTTGGGGGCCAATATAAACTTAATGCCACTTTCAATATACCAGAGGTTAGGCATGTCAAAGATAAAACATACAACTATTACCCTTTAGCTTGCAAACCATTCTCTCACTTACCCATGGGGTATTATTGAGGATATTCTAGTAAAGGTTGATTGTAATACCCTAATAAATTCTTGAATTTTTAAGAATAAGAATATGTAAGATCGTAAATGAGTCCATAGAAGTGATAAGCACAATTAAACACCCTAGGGGTAAAATGGTAATTTGGACACCCAGGGATAAAATAGCCAATTCACATGAAAATGAATTGTAAAACAACACTGTATGAAACATTGAATGAATTTCAGTACAAAAAGTTACTTGGACGAACTGGGGGCAAAATAATAATTTTGCTACCGGAGGGCAAACTTGTTATTTTAACTAAGATTAGACACCTATGACAATGTGGAGTTAATTATAAAGTCATTATAGAGTCATGTGAAGTCAATTATGAAAGAAACATCAAATAAATATAAAGTAATGTGGAGTCAAAGTGAAGTCAATTATGAAATCATTTATGAAGTCAACATGCTTATTTACAAGTCATTATGAAGTCAATTATGAAGTTATTATGGAGTCAACGGAGAGAAATGCAGAGTCAATGTCGAGTCAATGTCGAGTCATTAGGAAGTTGTTATAAAGTCAATACAAAGTCATTTATAAATTCAATACAAAGTGAATATGCTTATTATGAAGTCAAACATGAAGTTATTAGAGAGTCAACAAGAAGAAATATGGAGTCAATGTAGAGTCGTTATAAAGTCAATACAAAGTCATTCAAGTCAATACAAAGTCATTCAAGTCAATACGAAGTCATTCAAGTCAATACGAAGTCATTCAAGTCAATATAAAGTCATTCAAGTCAATACAAAGTCATTCAAGTGATTATTAAGTCAATACGAAGTCATTCAAATCAATATAAAGTCATTCAAGTCATTATGAAGTAAAGGAAGCAGATTGCTAGAAATCATCCTAAACACTCTTTGGAGGCGAACAAAGGAAGAAGTCACTAATAGGAAGGTTGAAGATCCATGGTTAACACAACTAGAAGCAAGGGCCCAAGGGAACTTATTAGATAAGTGGAAATGATCACCTTGCTCCCTAGTCTTTTTTGAGTTTTAAATGTTAAACATGATGTTTGTTTATTCTATTATGAATGCTTAGGAGCATGCTAGGGTGCATTTAGACATTGATTTAATATTACAATGTGTTTTGTTGGTATAGTGATGTATAATATGATTCTTGTATCTATGATCATTGTTTACTTGCTTTCGTAACATGCGAAATGAATAGTTATATATGGAACAGTCATGAAATGATTATCAAGTCTGATTTACTCAAATGATATTAATTGTTCTATACTTTCCATGCTTAACAAGATGAGATGAATGACTGTGTGATCTTAATTAAAGTTAAACCAAGACTTGAACCATGTACCGATGCAGTGGCCCAAGGGGGATCACCATGCGTGTTCTCACGGATGGAATGATCTGTTAGTCCCTAATTCTCGATGATAGAACAATGGGTGTGACCTTAGTTCTTTGGTGATGGAGCAATGGATGTAACCCTAGTTCCAAGGTTGGGTAATGAGTGTGCCCCATTAGCCCTTAGGAATCTAGCATATAATGCATTTTTCTTGTTTCCTTGATGTGATGATGATGAGAAAACACTGGGGTAAAGCCTTTAGGTCAAATTAACAACTGATGAACAACTGAATGTTTGAAACGCCTAATGTATTTTAAGTGTTTGCATGTTTGATATTTTAACTTGAATAATATTATGGATGTACTATATATAATCCACTGAGCTCTTGAGCTCACCCCACCTTTCTTTTTCAGGTAACATTTAAGAAGGTGTTTGCTGACCAACATCTCGAGGGTATCTTAGTAGTTAGTTGCAAACCTCACTGTGAGGTTGTTTATGATCTTTTCATTTGGGTAGTTAGTATAGACTAATAGATGGTCCTTGAACTAATTCACATGTTATATTTCATTCAAGTACATGGTTTAGATTGGGCAATATGAACCTCCAGATTAATTTTTAATGTTGACTCTCCTTATAATTTGGATTTTGGCCACATAGGCCATGTTTTAGAGCTTTCAGGTGGAAACTTTATTCCATGTTTTATTAAATTTTAAAAGTTGAAGTTAATGGTTAATTATTGAATTATTTTTATATATTTCCTTGTATTACCTCTTGATGTGTTCAAAAGATTGATAAATCATTTATACGAGTTTCGGTATGTCCAGAAAGAGGTTAATATGATTTGAGTGTGCAAATAGTAACGTCTTGGTTCTCGACAGATGACACATGTGTCAATATTTAATTATTTACGAGTACGTCTCTCCATGCATGACCTTGATGTAACATAAATGAAGGATCGAGAACTGGGGTGTTGCATTGATAAGTTTATTTTCCTAGCTGACTTTGTTGTTCTTGACATGGAAGAAGATGGGGAGACACCCTTAATTCTTGGGTGACCCTTCCTAGCTATAGGATATGTTCTCATTGATGTGCACAAAGGAAAGCTCACACTGAGAGTGAATGACGACCAAATTGTCTTCAACATCTATCAATCTATGAAGTTGCCTACTAAAGTGCAGGAATGCAAGAAAATTACTATGGTACAACCTAACACTAAAGCAAAAGTTGAAAAGCCCTACCCTCCCATTGTTAAGGTTAAAGATGCTAAATTTGATAAAGGGAAATCACTACAACCACATCAACAGCGTTGCTACACCACAACAGAGCCAATTGATGCATATCATGCACAAAGAATTCCTATGAAGTAGTCACATCACCCAGTCCTGAAATATAAGACAACCATATGATATCATCAAGCAAGAACTGTGCAAAGTCAAATTGGGCTTCGGTTGACCCGTAGCCATGTCAAGTTAACAACCTTAAACATAGCGTTTAGTGGGAGACAATCCACTAGTTTTTATTTTTCATTTATTTCATTTTATTTTTTTCATAATTTAATTTATTTTCCTAGGTATGCATGCATTTTGTTTTAGTAAAAAAACAAAACAAAAAAATTGCATGCATTTTAGTTAAAAAAATTCTAATAATACTTATCTTTTTGTTCCATGCAAGTTTTTGTTAGCAAGTGTGTGTATGGATGCCTGTGCTTCAGCGTATTCTCCTCCATGTGTGCGTCATCATGAAGTGTGCTCTTGAGGACAAGGTACAATTTAAGTTTGGGGGTGCGCATTGAAAAAAAATCTTCTTCAATTTTAGGTTATTTTTTCATTATTTTATATATATTGTGTGTCATACTTCTTCTAAACTGCATAGTTATAGCCATATCGAATAATTATTTACTATTGAAATTCTTTTATTACATTTAGATACAATGATCATTGATTTAGCTTTAAGGCATGAGTATAGAGAGCATATTAGTGTCAATTAGGTTAGATCCATGCCTTATTTTTGGAAATTTCACTGAGTGACCTATGAGATTGAAAATTCCTTTAGTGTGATGAGACAAAGAACTAGGCTACTTTCAAATAGTCTATGTGCTTGGTTTGTCCAAAATTTGACCTTGACAGATCTCTTTAGTCTTAGGTAGATTGAGAATCTAAAAACTGAGGAAAGTGAGGAGTGGACACCAAATCACAAGTGGAGAGAATTTTCCACAAACTCTTGAAATAATCAAATCTATCTTGAACACTGCTTAAGAATGTCTATAGGAGGAAAATGATGTAGGCTATCATTGTTTGAGTTCTAGCCTAAAGGCCAATCCTAGTACTTAATAATCCCTTGCAGCCAATTTGAGCCGTGAAGCCTGCTTTCTTGTTATGAACCTAAACAATATATATAAACACTCTATCTTGTTATGCATGTCTTGAACCTATTTATGTGCACACATAGTTATAATAGTGCTTATTCTGATGATGTGAAAGAAGAAGAAGATGCTCACATTAAGATACATATATTTTCAATTTTGCTTCGGTTATTGTTCTAAAGAAAAGGAAAAAAAAAAGAAAAAAGAGAAAAAAAAGGTTATATATTTATGTAGTATTTTAGTATTATCAATGAAAGTTAAGCTTCCTGCTTTGTTATGAGTGTATAATAAGGTTGAGGGCTTGAACAAAGAAAACCAAAGGAGTATACAAAGTGGATCAAGCATAAAGAGAAAAAACACAAAATGGATTGCTATCATTGCTATGAGTGTGCATTTGAGTTAGAATGAAAATCCTATCACACTTATACCTAGGGCCAGACCACGTTACAACCTAAAAGAAAGACCACTGATCCTGACTAGAGTTTGACTTGAGTAGAGGATAGATAGAGGAGGGTATTGAGAGGGGTTGTGTACTTAGATATTAGGATGAGATTTTTACAAGTGGGATGATAACTACAAATCACCTACAAGGTCTAGGAGGATTGAGATACCAACAAATGAGAGAGTGAAGTTGAGGAAGAATGAAGTATGAAGTAAAAATCTAGACAACCAGAGTGACCCTAGGGACGTGGTAATGAATCATAAACTATAGGAATAAAATATGGAGGTCACAATGATGAGTGAAAAAGGATTTAACTCTATGTGATATAGTGTGTAAGTTTTAGAAGTTGAGTCATTGTTCGCGGATGAACAATAGCATAAGTTTTGAGGTATTTGTTAGTTGCATTGCATACTAACTATTGCATATGTGTTTTATATATTTTTTGCATGGGTTAGATAGGAATTAAGACATATTTGTTTATAATTAGGTGCATGAGCATTTATATTAAGATTTCATGTTTTTCAACATTTAAATAATTTCAACATAGATTTTATGTATTTTTCTGTGTGATATAATGCTTGAGAAAGGTTTCTAGTGGTTTATGTAGATATAGGTTAAATAGATAAAGATACACAAGCTAACACTAAGGAAAGAAAGCGCAAATAAAGGCCGAAGATGATCTTGATTATGGTCTAAAACCTGTGAATCTTTGCACATGTAGCAAACCCAAGTAAGTAGACCAACATTACAAGCCAGTAACAATGTAGAAGCCCAAATGTGGATCCAGCCCAATAGCATTGCAGGCCCAAGCATATTGGCCCATGCCTATTCGTTCATCCAACACGAAAACGAGTTGTAAAATGTGAATGTCTGCCAGTATCGCAGTATCCCCAGGGAGTACCCTAGTACTACGATAGAAGTTGGCCATAGTGCATATGGAAAATTTGAATTTTGGAAGCACCGTGTTATCGTGGTCCTGTACTAAGGCTTTGCGATTAACGGTGTTAAATTAACGTCCCGTGTTAGTAATTAATTAGGGTTCCTATGGGTTTTTTTGGAAACACTATAAATATACTCTAGTATTAGGTTTTCATTATTCAGTTGCTAGTTCCATTTGCTGTTGACAACCAGAGCAAATTGGAGAGTAGAATGAGGGAGAAGATGAAGAGCAAGATCAAATTTGTATAGTATAATCTTTGATTTGTTTGATTCTTTGTGCTATGAATTAGATATAATGTTTGGCTAAGTTCTTTTGAATTCTAGGATGTAATTTAGATTGTATGACCTTTTGATGTAATTAATTGAGAGATTGTTGATTTTATAGGGGGTTGCACATGATTACTGTATTTATTTCATTAGTTTGTTAACTATATGCCTCGAGAGGGGATATTAGGGAAGAAACTAATAGGCATTAAGACGTCTCAAGAAAGGGTTTTGATTATTAGTACTATAACCTACAAAAATAGGAATTAGATTAATTGAAATAAAGATTAGAGGTGAATACATGACATTTTACTATTTTAGAATCCTATTTAATACAATTTTGAAATCAGTAATTGTTTATTTTCCTTTTGATTTCTCTTTAACATATTAAAACCTTGATTTGAAGCCTTAATAAAGTTAAGACTAAAATTAAATTAGGATTTGAGATTATTAGCCATAAATCGTTTCCTAATGATGATATATGGTATCTTAATTTGTATTACTATTGTGATCTTGTACACTTGCAATGATTTCAACAGCCTCCCATAAAGAACTTTGTACGAAGCCATCTTTATACTTACCTAATAACTGTTCCTATAGGCAAATTCTGCCAAGTGTAGGTACTTGCTCCAATTGCCTTTAAAATCAAGGACACATGACCTCAGCATGTCTTTTAGTGTATGAATGACTCTCTCAGACTCACCATCGGTTTGTGGATGGAAGGTGGTGCTCATGGTGAGGTTGGTGCCCAACTCCTTGTGTAGACTCTGTCAGAACTTTGAGGTGAATCAAGAGTCTCTGTTCGACACTATGGTTTTAAGCACACTGTGAAGTCACACTATCTCTTTTACATAGAGTTTTTCTAGTTTACTGACTTGGTATTTGGATCTAATGGGCAAGAAATGAGTCATCTTATTGAGACAATCCACAATTACCAACATAGTATCTTCTCCTTTTTTATTTCTGGGAGTCCATTGATAAAATCCATGACAATGTTATCCCACTTTTATTTTGAGATTAGGAGTGGCTATAACATCCTAGTGGGTTTTCTGTGTTTAGCCTTCACTTGTTGACAGGTTAGGCACTTAAAGACATACTTGGCTATGTATCTTTTCATTCCTTGCCACTAGTAGGTTTTTTGAAGGTTTTGATACATCTTGTCACTGCCTAAATGGATCATGTACTTAGTCTGATGGGCTTCTTCCAGTATGGTCTACTTGCTTTGTCCACTTTGTGGCACATAGATGCTATCTCCAAGTTTTAGGGTGTTTTTAGCATCTATCCTAAAATTAGCATGGTTTCCCTATTCAACTCCTTCTATCAGACTTGTGAACCACTTGATCTGATGCAAAAGATTAGGTTGGAAAGTCATGTTGTATATATAAGCCTGTTTCTCACCTAGATTTACGCCCACGTTGAAATCTTCAATTAATTGGTACATATGACCTTTTTTCTAATCTTTTTTGTTGAACTTCCTACTCAAGGCATCTACCACTACGTTGGCCCTTCCTGAGGTTTAACTCCTTCTGAGTATGGATGTACTTTAAACTCTTGTGATCTGAGTATAAATCAAACCTTTCACCATAAAGGTAGTGTCTTCAAATCTTCAGGTCAAACATAATAGTTCTTATCTCTAGTTCTTGTGTTGGATAAATTAGCTCATGAATTTTCAGTTGTCGCGAGGCATATGCAACAACTTTTCCTTCTTCCATCAACACTGCACCTAATTCGTTCTACTAAGCATCCGTATACAGAACATATGTAACACCATGTGTAGGAATGACTACAAAGGGGGCCAAAGTTAGTCTCCTCTTCAGTTCTTGGAATGATTGTTCACACTTCTCATCTCAACTGGATTTGACTCCTTTACTGGTTAGGTTGGTCATGGGTTCGGCTAACTTGAAAAAGTCTTGGATGAATCTTCAGTAATATCCTGTCAGGCCTAAGAAACTTTTAATCTCTATAATTATCTTTGGTTGCTTCCAATTCATGACAGCTTCTGCCTTCTTAGGATCTACAGAGATGTCATTAGTTGACACCACATGGCTAAGGAACTTGACTGTAATACCCCAGAATTTTGTCAAATAAATATAATAAGTTAAATAAATTAATTTCAAAGATTTTAATAAAATTTTGGGTGCAAATTGTGGGTTGGCACAGAAAAAATATTGGAGATATAATAAAGAATTGGGCAAATAAAACCTTGATTTGATAATTTAATGAAAATTACAATTTAGTAGAATTAATTATGAAATTTAAGAAGTTGCTTAAGAAATAAATAGAAATAATACACATATAGGTTAATATGGGTATGAATAAGGTGTATGTTAGCATAATAAATGTTAATACTACATATTATGAAAATATGTACATAGAACAATTTATAATAAAAATGTAGTGTACATATATTTACTAAAAATAAATAAAGCATTATGTAAATATTAATTACATAAATTATTATCTGAAAATGTAATATGAAATAAATAAAATACATGAAAATGGTAAATATGGATTATTTAATTAAAGATATTAAAGAAATGAAAAAATATCTAATAAATACAATGTTAAATAAATTAGAAAGGGAAAAATATGAGCAAATTATCAAAATAGAAGGGAATATACAAGAAAATCAAGTTTTTATTAATTAGGAAGTGTCTAATTGGCAAAACTTCGGATAATAGCAACTTAGAATAGTGATTTTGGTATTAGAAACACGATCTAATGGCCAAAAGCATATAATCCATCCGATCAAGCATCCAATGGCCACAATCAACACCTTATTGAACGCCCAGGTGCACCGGATCACCGAAATCTGACGGTCCGCAATCAATCCAATCGATCCAACGATTCAAATTTCATCCGCCTAATCTCGATCGCAAAACGAGTGCTGTGATCGAGGAAAATCTGACGTTACACGATCAACCCGCCTGATCTCAATCGCGAACTGAGTACTGCAATCGAGGTTGATCTGACGTTCCAGATCTCACCTGCCTGATCTCAATCGCGAATCCAATGCTGCGATCAAGGAGATCGAACGACCGAAGTTCCACCCGCCCGATCTTGATCGGGAATGAAATCTCGAGGATGATCCGACGGTTTACATCTGATGCTCCGATTAAAAAAACTGAGATAATATCGAAAAATCTGAGAAAATCATTTTAAAATCTGAAAATTTGTTTCTAAATTTCCCAAAATTCCCAAAAATTCACCTCCTATTCTCCTCTGCTTGGAGGGCACAAAATTCTAAATAATTAGCAAGTTTCCTACAAGATAACACCACAAACTTGCCATTCTCTACCCTTTTGAACTCTATATAAACACTCCCCATGCTGAAAATTCATCTCATCCCAATTCAAGAGCATACTAGTCCCTCTTGAATCTCTCTAGCCTTCTTCTTGGCAATCCCCTTAGTTCTTGAGTGATCTTGAACTATTCTTGAGTGTTC
>JAJIYU010017101.1:0-11847 GCA_030144865.1 Tinospora cordifolia | reverse complement strand
TGATTCAAGATTTAACAAAAGAAGATGGTGAAAATAACCACGTACCATCATAGAAAACATGTGGGTTGCTATGAATGTTCTTTTCATATGATTAGTTCATATGGTTTTTAAGACCAGAGTACTTGGCTGGTGGGTAAGATCCATTAAGTTCCAAAAGTCCAATGAAATTGGCTAAGAAAAGCTATATTTCACTCTAAGGAAGTACTTTGTTAAGAACATCAAGGGCTTAAAAACTTTTTTGGCCTAAAGTCTCAACTTTAAACAAATGGATGTTTGGAACGCTTAATGTATGCAAGTGTTTGAAATTTGAATGTGTTATTGGTTTGAATTTGAAAATTGGTTGTTTGAAAAAGATCCACTGAGCTTTGTGTTCACCCCTTCCTATCTTTTTTTTTCAGGAAATTAAATTATGAAGACCATGGAATTTGGAGAGTTTCTATTTTAGCAAGTTTCTATTTTTTTTTTTAAGTTTCATTTTAATGTAAAGGCATGTTGCCCAATTTTGAATAAGTCTTCTGCTGAAATTTAATTTTTATTTTAGAGGCTATGAATTTCTTCTAATCAACAATGTAATAGTTTACTTTTATATTAGAAAGTTATGTATTTTCCTTTTCATGAGTAAAGGAGTTGAATTTTTCTTTATCTTTAATTACCTTGATTATATTAAATGAAAATTTGTATTCTTAAATTTACTCTAAGGCATGAGGTATTGAAAAATAGAAAGTCAAGTGTGTGTCACTTGTAAAGTAACATGGACCCAACTCACCAAATGGTTAAGTCCACTGTCAAAGAATAGTGGTTATGTCCAATGCTCAATGAATGTGGGGGTTGGGGTGTTACAAAGGACTAAGGCATAGAGGCAGAGATGATTTTTGGGTTTTACTTTATTATTTTTATCTAAATAAGGCTTCAATTTGTGTTTATACTTTATTTATACATGCTCTATTTGACTTGATTGCATATGTTATGCTTAAAATATGCAGCTTAGGACCACATAACTAATGATGTATGATATGTGATGATATGATCTATGCCATGACTTGCCTACAATGTTTCCTATGATTACATGCTATATATGTGCCTATTTACCTTGGATTTATCATGCCATTGTTAAAGAAAGAGTAAATAAAGATTATAACCATGTACTGGCATGGTGAGTTAAAGAAAGAGTAAATAAAGATTATAACCATGTACTGGCATGGTGAAGGTTTTTCACCGTGAGTGTTCCAACCAAACTAGGCTTGCTAGTATACTTTGATTTGGATTTGGATGTTTGTAGTTAACCCCACTTCTCACTGGTGAAGTAGGCGGTTGGATTTAACTCCACTTCATTGATGACAGGTTTGAGCATCTGCATTTAAAATTTTTCCCCAAATTTGGAACACCAAGGTATACTCCTTTCGATATTAATGTCAATTGTAAATAACTAACTATTTGAATCGCCCAATTCATGAAAGCGTCAGATTTGTATGCTTTATTTAATTAAAATAATGATTTAAATATTTAGGATAATCCACTGGGCTTTTGAGCTCACTCTACTTTTCTAATATTTTAGAAAATCTATCATCAGAGGTTTGTGATTAGTGAGGACTATTTTATTCAAATTGTTCTTTTCTAAGTTTCAGTCGAACATGTTGGCCCTAGTTTTCCCTTCTTCTTTAAAAAAAATTCCAATGCAATAAATTCAAGGGTTTTATCCCTGTCAAATATTGAATTGATTATTTTTAATAAATTATGTTGATTATATTTGGTTTATTCTATCAAAAGGTTTCAAGGTGTTATGAACTTTATGTGAGTTAACATGTCACAAGAAGTCCCATAGAGTTGGAACAATGAAAGAAAGAAAGAAAGATAGACAGAAAAGAGATACAGTGATGCGCCCATCTCTCAAGTGGCCCCAAAATGATTAATGTTATACTTCGTAGGTGGCTTGGATGTGTCAATTATTTGGGTTCAAGGGCATTTCAATAAAATGCAGCTCCAAAGCCAAAAACCAGATGGTGTGGGCCACAAGGAGGAGGTGGGGTGTTATAGAAGCATTGATGCATTGAAGTAATAGGTATAACAAAACTATCATACTCTTGATGCAAACCACTCAAAATAAACATTACTTTGTTTTCATCTTTCATGACATAGTCTACAAATGCTAGTGAATCAATTAAACTTTTGTTTTTTAACAGATATTCTGAGATTGAAAGACCTCTTTCTTTAATGTCAGCAATTGAAACTTGAGTTGCATCACATTTTCTTTAGACTAGGATGAGAACAGAGACTCAATCTTTTTCCATGCTTCACATGCAGTTGAGCAGCCAACAAGCTCAAAAAGAAGAACTTGATCGATTGAAGATAGAATCCAGCATAACAAGATTTGATCTTGTTGCTTCCAATCAAAAAAGACTTCATTAACAGAACCACATGCATTCACACCAGCAAGAGGCACCACTAATGGATCACTAAAAGATCAAGACGATTTCTTTGATTGCATTAAGAATTCATTGCCACCATAGAAGATAGTTTCCATGACTAAGTTTTACATTTGAGTTCTAATTTCATTGGAGATTGAAATCTACAACCAATGTTGATAAAACTTTGAGAACTTTGATTGGCAGCGAATGACTACTTTGATACCATGATTGTTCTATGAATAGAAAGATCAAAGTAGCATGAATGAAGAATCAAGCAGAAGAAGAACAGTGAGAGAAAGAAAGAAAGAAGCAACACTAAATGAGGAGAGAAAATTGAGAGAAGAGTTATTAATTCTGAATGATGAAAAAAGTAGAGTATTCTGTAATACCCCAAGTCTGAGAATACTCAAAAAAAAAATTTTGAAACCCTCACGATTATCGCGATACCCATTTCCAATACTGTCGTAGTGCATCGGGTGTGCAAAAAAAAAAGTCTGTGCGAGTACTGCGGTATTGACTGCCAATACCACGGTACTACGATTCAAAATGCAAAAATTTTGACAAAGACATGGCACTGTGGTATTGCGATTAGAAAACTCAAAATTTTGGCCATAGACGTGATAATGCAGTCCCTGGATGTGGTACTGTGATTAAAAATAGTACCAATATCGCAGTACTAGGATATGATACTGTAGTACTGCGATTGGAAGTCAAAAATGGAAGTTCTGGGGCACTATATTTTCTTTATATATGCATACAGAATCCTAGTTGTACAAACCCAGTTCGCAGACGAACCCTATTAGAACAAACTTATCTCGCAGCAACTCACCCTGCTCAAAAAATTTTACTAGCCACTTCCACGACTACCTTTTTCCCCATCCATATTCTAGATTAGTTCCAAGTAGTTCCCTGTTCCTATTACGGAGTCACAAGCATTAACAAGAGAGAAACAACACCCAGAGATGTTGAGACCTCATTTAAGAACCCTAGATCCATGCCAAACCGTGTTGCAAGCTGAGAAATGACGCTCAAAAAATTATACAAGTTTGTATTGCATTTTATTATGAATAGAGTCAACTAAAATAGTTACTAATACACCATTTCAATCTCTCCTACGTAACAGAGCACTAAGGCCCCTTGCAAACACCCTTTGAGAGAAAACATAAAAGGATCGAATACCAACAAGATATAAAATTGTCTTACCCTATATGATGTTTGTTTTACATAACAAAGAGCATTGTATCGTAAAGCTATGCATGAAAGAAAACAAAAGATGCACGAAGCGAGAACAGTTTCACATTACCGAAGTGATGTTGGAGTACTGCGGTAATATGATGAATATTGTGTTTTCTTTCTTGAACCTTTCACACACGAAACGTTAACCACCACAATGTTATCCCAATACCACAGTACTATGATTGAAAGACCATGGGACCACCACAGTAAGGCTTAGGCTACTGCAGTAACATGTCTTAGACTTTGTTTTTGAGTTTCATGCCCATAAGGTAACCTATTTGCTTAGCAAATAACATATAGATTAATGAATGCTTGTTCTATGAGTTTAAAAAAATGTGAATGCTTATTGATGAGAATCATATACTAACCTACAAGGTTAAGGATTCAAAACCATCAAAATAAGAGTTAGAACACGTGAAGGGAAGTAACGGGTGAAAATGACCATATACTCTTTTTAATATTATTTTAGTCTGGAATGTGAAGCATGATCGTGTGATTATTGTTTTACGATCTTAGAAGCATGCTAGGAATGTTATTATACTTGATTTCATGATTGGTTGCGTACTTAGATAGCATTTATATGAATTCTATTGTTCATACTACATTAGTGATATGCCATGTGTGAATTTAATTGCATGATATGACTTAAGTGATGGTAGCATGATTAATGATTTATTGCATGTTCTTGTGCTTACATATACCATGATATTGAGATTAATCGTGCATGCTAGTGGTCACTAGATAAAGATGATTAAGATTTTAACCATGTATCGAGGTGACGATATAGATACTATGGCAGTAGTCTTGTATCATCGTAGGTATTTCTCTACCCTAGGCTGGTGTCCATGTGTAACACCCCGACCCCCAAGACTCTCAATTGGATTCATCCACAAGGCAGGTCGAGCTAATGTTACATTACAAGTACACAACTTGTCTTTCTAGTTCCTTTATCCCAATTCTTATTGAACATTATGAGCACATAACCCAATTTATTTAATTTTATTCAATAAGACAACACAAAGAGATAAATAACCTTTTCTTTATTCATTATTTGAATTTAATGAAACAAGTACATAACTTGAATTTAAACTATTAAATGAAAGAGAACACATAACTCAAAAATAGAAACTACTTCAGCAGAAGTCTAACTTATTCAAAACTTGGGCAACATGCCCTTACATTAGAAATAAAAATAGAAACTTTCTAAAAATAAGTGATCTAAATCCTTAGTAAGCTTCATCATGTAATTCAATTTCCTAAAAAGATAAAAGAGGAAGGGTGAGCACATAGCCCAGTAGATCATTCTAAAAATAACCAAGTTACTAATTCAAACTAATAACATATTCAAATTCAAACACTTGTATACATTAGGCGTTTCAAACAACTTCTTATTTTCAATTGTATGTTAGACCGAAAGAGGGTCCAATCCCTTTATGCTCCTACCAAAGTACCTCTCCTTGAGTGGAAAGACAATTCTTTATGTCTTATTCCATTGAATTTAGGGTCTCTTGCTCATATTCCAAGTATTTTGTGCTACAACCATATACACACAATATATGCAACTCATATACACAGTATATGTAAAGAACACTCATAGTATCCCTTTGGATCACTATGATAGTATGTGGTTCTTAATATCAAAGTCCTTTATTTGAATTCTCATAACCATGAATCATAAAAGAATTAAAATTCAATATGTTATCACCATAAAGCATAAAAACATCACTTGCATGCATCATATCTCAAAATCAGCCTAAGCATGGAAAACTTAGCATGGCATGGTTTTATGAATACTTAAATATGGCATATGTATCAAACTGAAAATTAAATCATTTGGATGGATTGAAATTGAAAAATGTATGATAAACATATTTTAAAACATGCATGAACATGATATTAATTCAAACTAGTAAAGGGGGGTTTTTGAAATCACTTCCACCTTGTTTTGCACTTTCTTGAAAATTTAGCAAAGTTTCTATAGTCTAAGCACTTCAAGAATACTAAACGACTCAAGAACAATAGCTTTCACTTAAGAACACTCAAGAACAAAAGAAAAGTGAGAAGGGGTACCAAGAAGAAGACTTAGAAAAAACAAGAGGGACTTGTCAGCTTTTGCTCTGGGATGAAGAAAAAGTGAGCACAGGGTGGCCTTTATATAGATTTTTCTGTGCAAATAGAGGGACGGTTTGGGAATCTTTGCATCAGCCGCTTTCCATTTCCCTTGAGCATGTTTTTGGCATGTGGGACCACTAGGGTTTCCTCTCTTGTGTGCAAACACATATGGTTTAGGCAAGTTTTCATTTAGGGTTTCCTTTTCATGTGTGAGCACAATCTTGTGCTTGGAACCACTTGTTATCTTGGTTTGGGGCGTCAATATGGTGTGATATTGTGAGCAAGTTGACTTTCCTAGTTGATCTCCTCCCTTGTGCGTCATGTAAGAGCATGGAAACATTTCAGTTTCTATTTTTTGTGTCATGGATTTGCATGGTTTTGATGTGCACAAAATTAGCAATGCTTGGGCATTAAGGCTTGGACGATTTGGCAACTTTCTATTTTGGATTGAATCCCTTTTGGCATCATGTGTGAGCAAGATTGCATGGTTTGGATGTGTTTTATGAGTGTGTGAGACACTTTCTAAGTGTGGTTTATTCTCTTTTGTGCTCAAGAATCATCTTAGTAACTTTCTAATTTATCTTCATTGGAAACGTTCCAATTAATTTTTCTTGGGCGTCAAGTAGAGTATAAGATCCTTGCGTGATTTGTTGAGCACCAAATCAGCAACATTTAGTTTTGGAAACTCCCATTCCTTCTCTAAGTCGTCAAGTTCAAGCATGATTCATGAGTACGGAATGTTTCTAATTTCAATTCTTCCCTTATGGTGCACCAATAACAAAGCAAAATGAACATCATGTGTTTTAGAAACTTCTAAATCAGGATTGGACTACTTTAACACACTTGCTGATTTTCTTTCCTTAATCCCTTTTATTTTGGGACACATGATGATCTATGTGATTTGTTTCTATTTTCCAACTTTTCTCATTCTTCTTTTGACGTCATGGCTAGTGGCAAGAATGCATGGATTATGGAACCTATTTTTGGATTCTCCTTGTATGTCATGCCCTTAGAGTATTCACATGTTTAGTAACTTCTATTTTGGTTCCCTTGGTGAGCAACCATTTTAGGCATCCCTCGTGTGTGCACATGAATCATGGGACCACTTTGTATTTTTAAACTTATGTGATATGATAGCTGATTCCTTTCTTGATATCATATCTCACCTTTTGGGCATCATGTACAAACAAAGGAAACATTCCTATTTCATTCCTTCTTGTGAGTGAGCACAAGATTGTGGGTATTTTAGATACTTTACCCTTGTATTCTGTTAGGGCAACATTGCTAGGCACTTAGGAACTTTCCTATTTGGTTTTCTTATGTTCAAGGGTGACAACTAGGGTTTGTGGTGTGCCCATTACCAAGGTTGGTATAGGAATTATCCACCCCTTCCTGGTTGCTATTCTTTTGGGCGTGCCAACATATGTGTGCTCGAGTTTCATTTGGTTTCTAATTTGGACTTGAGCACACCTCCATTTCTCATTTCACTAAGATGAAATGATGAATTGATTATTTAAGTTGTTTATGTCATTTCATTTCATGTCGTATACATTTTTTAGGGTATTACACTATGCTACTATGGCAATAGTTGAGATGGGACTGAGGATCGAGTGAGACCTCACTCTTGAGGTTGTATCATGATGAGGAATTAGCCTCTGGGGGCGTTACTTCCAAGAGTTTAGAAACAGAAAAATATCGAGGAGATTCCTTTTAGTCTTAACGTCAACATAAACAATTGAAGTGTTCTGAAATGCCTAATGATTTATAAGTATTTGCATGTTTTATATTCTTGACTTTAATAATATTTGAGATGTACTATATATGATCCACTGGGCTTTTAAGCTCACCCCACTAATATATTTTTCAGGTAATCACTAAAGATATTTGCCCACAAGCAAGTAAATGGAGACCATTGGAGTAGTCTGATACAATCCACTGTTGAGATTGCATACGAGTAGAAGTTTACTTTTTGTTTACAGTTGTAGGGCATGGAACTCACACCTAATTTATGGTTGTTTTCTTTATTGACTTCGGCCATGGGACTAGGTGTTGGTTATTGACTCATTTGAACTCAAGCCATGGGGTCAAAGTATTTATCCTTTATGAATCGATTTATATTACTTCTAGTTGACATGTCATCTTTATGTCAAATCAAGCATGACATTATTGTCTATGTTTCTGCACTCTGATGTTTTATTGAGATGGTTATGAGAAAGAAAAATTAAAAGTAACGTTCTAGTTGGCGAATACTAAAAGCTGGAGTGAGTATGTTTAACTTGAATTATGTCTTGAGTTGAGAGACGAAATGCCCAATCAGTAGCTTGGCGACAAGATTTGGGGGCTTAGGTGTTACAATTCTATTCGTTCTCCTTTCCTTTTCATTTATATATTATAGCGTAACAGACCAGCCCCTACTTATACGCCTACATGTGTGTCAATTGAATGATAGCTAGCACTCACTCATTGGCCACATGCTATAACTAAATCACATACTATAACTGAAACATCTCTAGTATCTCTAATAGACTTATTTGTATTACATGTTGTGATTTTGCAATTACAATGGAGCTAGTTATCTTGAACATTTGTTGATATTATGTGTTGCTAAAAAAAAAATATTCCAAATGTAATAGCTTCGGGTTATATACTCAACATTTTATACCAGACATATGTTTATAATACTAATCAATGATCATTTGTATATCTTATGATCCAAACAAATGGTTTTTTCTATTGTAGTATATTTATCAAACAATATACAGTAAATATTTGCATTGTATGTAACACAAACATCGTTTAGTCTAAAAAATTTGTTTATTCTAAATCATATAAAACATTTGTGTTATTTTCAATTACAAGTAAATTTAATTGCCTCCACATGATTCGATCTAAGCAGGGCTTCAACCCATGATTCTCATGATAGATGTGCATTGTAGTAGTGCTGGATTTGCACTGAACATTTGTTAATATTCTATGTTTCAAACAATTATATTTCGAATGCAAAGGCTTCAATTTATGTAATTTACATTTTATGTCAAACATATGTTTTTAATACTAATCAATTATTGTGTGTATTCTTCTAAGCCAAACATATGGTTCTTTCTATTTTAATACATTTATCAAGTAACATACAATTAATATTCGCATTATATACAACATAAACATTATTCAGTTTGAGATCTTCTCAGACTCATATAACAAGTTTTGTTTCATCTAAATCACACTCAACACTTTTTTGTGTGTTTTTGTATTCTTTTCAATTCAGTATATAATATTGACATCTTTTTTCTTGTTGGAGATTATGTTAGTTTTTTTTTTGTTAAACAATTTCTTTAATATTATATATATTGTATATTGACATTGTACATAAACAATAACTGATAATATAATTTTAGTTCACTATTAACAATGATAAATTGTAGTTATAAAGAACAAATTATTTATTATTTATTCAATATTATAGCAAAAAAAAATAATAATCATCAATGACATTTACAATAACATCATATATCTTGCAAAAAAATGAAAGAGTGCTTAGAGAAAGAGTTTCTTCGTGTTGTGGTTCACTTCTACGTGTTTTTTTTTATTATGTCCCATCCAGCCACATTTTTTACAACTAATACTTGTTTTAGGTACCTATGCTAATTTAAACCTTCTCATTTTTGGTCTTCTCAGTCTAATTCTTTTGCTTGCTTGTAATACAACCTTGTCTTTTATTTTGTTAATATGTTCTATGTTACTTCCTCTTCTATTGGATAAACAATCTTATTATAAGTAGCAAACAGTGCTTCCTTGCTGTAATTTATCGAACAGAAATTATATGGGTCAATATGTTTCTTGTTTATAACAAGAAGTGCCTGTGAACATAGAGTTTTATCTTGTTGCATGCGCATGTTTTGCCCTTCATGTTGATTACATATTTTATGACATACTTATTAGCAGTATATACTTCATCATTACATCCTCTAACTTATCATAACAAGAAATTAATTTTATCAAATAATGTTTAAATTATAGCTATTCATTTATTATATGACTAATATGCACTAATATTTCACTTGCATATTATATTATAATGATGATAAATACACAAAAATAATTATTGTTAGCTACATAGGTGCATGATCGCTTGTGCAATTGTTCAACTCTTGTCTAAAATTTTTATGCACAAAAGATACATTCTAAATTTGGATAATTTTTTCAATTTCAAATTGAATAACAATCTCATATCATCACTGATGACTAAGTAAAGATTCTCTTCCTATGCTTGATATCTTACATCAAATGGTTTTAAATGTAATTTTATATTCAATTTATCAAATATAATCCCACTCAAAAGAAAACTAGTAGATTTAAGAACTAGGATGACATCTACCTTAAGGTTGGCGTATTTGGTTTTATCCACTTGTGTAATGTTGAATTAAAATTGGTATATTATTCATTAAACCTACAAAAGAATCAAAAATATTCTATTTATTATATTTTTCATTGTTTTTAATATTATAGTAATAACATACCATATGTATATTATATTATACAGTATGTGTTACTAATTGATAGGGGAGAACCAAAAAACTTCCAAGAAGCTATAAATGATGAACACATTAACAAATGGATTAAAGCCATGCAAGAAGAGATGAGTTCCTTGCATGAGAACATAACTTTTGAGCTAGTAAAGTTTGCCGAAAGGCAAGAAGGCATTGAAGAACAAGTGGGTGTTCAGGATTAAGGACGAAGAACACAGTCTCCAGCCACAGTTCAAAGCCAGACTAGTCGTCAAAGGGATCAACCAAAGGAAAGGGATTGACTCTGATGAGATTTTCTCACTAGTGGTAAAGATGACATCCATTAGAATCGTGCTAGTGTTAGCAGCAAGTCTCAACCAAGAGATCCAACAGATGGATGTAAAGACTTCCTTCCTACACGACAACTTGGAAGAAGGGATATACATGGAGAAGCTAGAGGGTTTCAAGGCAAAGGAGAAAGAGGACCATGTCTGTAAGATTAAGAAAAACTTATATGGCATGAAGTAGCCACTAAGACAGTGGTATAAGAAGTTTAAGTCTGCAATGGGGGAACAAGGCTACAAGAAGACTGCTTTAGACCAATGTGTGTTCATACATAAATTCTCTGATGATGATTTTATTGTTCTTTTGCTTTATGTGGATGATACATTGATTGTTGGCCAAAATATTTCTAGAATTACCAACTTGAAGAAGCAATTAAGCAAGTCTTTTGCCATGAGAGACTTGGGGCCAACAAGACAAATTATTGGCATGAAAATAACCAAAGACAAGAGCTCCAAGAAGTTGTGGTTATCGCAGAAGAAGTACATTGAGAAGCTACTTCAAATGTTCAACATGGACAAGGCTAAAGTGGTTAGTTATATTCTTGCTAATCACTTTAGGTTAAGTAACAGGCAATGCCCTTTTATAGAGGATGAGATGGATAGAGTTCTATATGCTTCAACAGTTCGGAGTTTGATGTATGCCATGGTATGTACATGGCCAAATATTGCTCACTCAATAGAAGTGGAGAGTCGGTTCCTTTCTAATCTTGGAAAGGAACATTGGGTTGCAGTTAAGTTGATTCTCAAGCTTCTTCGTGGTACCTTCAAAATGTGTTTGCCCTTTAGAGATGGAAAACTTGTGTTAATGGGCTACAGAAATGCTGATATGGCTAGCAATTATCGACTCAAGAAATTTTACATTAGGATACTTGATTACCTTTGCACAGGGAGCTATGTCATGGCAGTCAAGGCTACAAAGGTGTGTTGTTCTCTCAACGATTGGAGCAGAGTTTATTGCAGCTACTGATGCCTATAATGTCACACCCCGACCCCCGGACCGGACATCATGTCTGTCAATCTGAGGCCCTGTTGTCGGGCGTCGCGCGGCTCCAAGCTCGGCGCGTGGTCCACCGAGGCACCGGGCGTGCAACAGTCATCATCAATCTTTTCACTAACCTCTATATGCGAGGTTTAAATCATTTCTTAATTTCAAATAGTCATTTTATTCATGCTTCACTAAGCAGTTGATTTCAAATCAAATTCACCGAATGTTCAAAATCATATTTATACTGGAAATCAAGATAA
>JAJIYU010017100.1:0-11828 GCA_030144865.1 Tinospora cordifolia | reverse complement strand
TTTTTTTTTAAATTTCACTTTCCATATTTTAATCTTATTTTGAAAAAATGTGTTAAATGAAATATTATTTATTATTAAAAATTTTAAAATAATTATAATATTTTCAATCATTAGATGAAAATGTGTGACATATTTTGAATAATAACTATTTATTTATTTGATAATTATAAATATTATGGTCATATAAGAATTGCAACTATGCTAGTTAATTTAGCATTTTTTTATTGTTTTATTTAAAAAAAAATGTAATCAATGATGGTTTTTATAGTCAACGGTCAAAGGATGAGCAAACGAAACTTTCAAAACACAGGGAGGGAACACAAAAACTCCTAGCAGTTCAGTCAAAAAGGGGTCTCTATGAATATGATTTTAATTTTAATAATATTTTGGTTCAATCCAACGACTCTATTCGTCACTACCAGAAAGACTGGAGGAAAAAGGAGAAAAAAGAGGGAAAATAAAGTCCTTTTATCAAACTAAAGTAAAAGTTACAAGTCAGAAATCTTACTTTAGATTCTTCCTTCTAGTATCAGCTAAATCAAACTTGCAAATTTCATGATTTGGGTTTTGAAATTTCATGCCTAAAGTGGATTGGGTAAGTCTTGTTTTCATTTAGAAATTCTTGGGTAGCTTCGTTTTAACGAATCAATCAAGCTTGGTTGGTGGTTCGGTTTCTCAGTTTTTCTACTTTTTTTTTTTGTTTCTTTTTTGGTTCTTGTCTGCTCTTTTGTTTGGAAGATTCGGTTGGTCCTGATGTGGATTCTTGCTGGTGTTTCTGGTAGAGATCTTGCCTAATCCTTTGTGGGTCATCGAGTTTCAACTGATTTATGTTGCCTTCTTTAAGTGATTTATGTGTAGAATCTACTCGTTCTGTTAAATCTTAGGTACTTTCCAATAATTCACAGTTCAGTGACAGATTAAGAGTAGGGTGAAAAGGGCACTGATAGTTTCAATCTGTATATCTGAACCCACATCTATTAAGCCATTGTAATTGTTGAGAACTCGTTCTCTTTTGAAAATTATTTGGGTGTTGAAGAAAACCCATATTGAGATTTTGTGTTTCATGGTGGGGGTTGCTTCTGCTTCCTCTTCTTGATCATCTTCATTTTCTCCTTTTGATAAGTTCTGGTTGAGGGAGAGAAAATCTTAAGGTTTTGGGCTTTGTAATGTGAAGGTATTTTGTTATTTTCTCCTTTTTTTTCTGTTTTCTTTTTTTGATTTCCTCAAATTCTTCAATTGGAAAAAAAAATTCCATTTGTGGAGATCTGGGATTTGTTGCATCTCTTATGCCCTATGAGGAATATATTCCTCTCAGAATCCTGCAAAGAAACACAATTACATGCTCTTAATCCACAGTCTTGGCTTCAAGTAGAGAGAGGGAAGCTATCGTCCAAAATATCTGCAAATTCTTCCTCTTCCATGTGAGTATTGTGCCCCTCCCTAATCTTCTCTCTCTCTCTCTCTCTCTCCTTCTCTCTCTCTCTCTCTGTAAATATATCTTTTCTTTTTGGGTAATTAGCTATTATTATATCTGAATTTGAGTTCCTTTTTTTTGTATCTTATATGTTCTTTTTCCTTCTTATTTGTAACTTTCGTAGAGAAGCTTTAATCAAAGTCTGTGAACCGCCTGTTCTCCCTTCATTTAAGCCCATTGACTACGTTGAAGTTCTAGCTCAAATTCATGAGGAACTTGAGTCTTGTGCTCCCAGCGAGAGGTCAAGCCTGTATCTGTTGCAATTCCATGTTTTTAGGGGCCTAGGGGAAGTTAAATTAATGCGAAGAAGTCTCCGTTCAGCTTGGCAAAAGGCAGGCACCATTCATGAGAAATTTATCTTTGGAGCTTGGTTGAAGTATGAGAAGCAAGGAGACGAGCTGTTATCTGATTTGCTTGCTTCTTGTGGGAAATGCAACCAAGAGTTTGGGCTGATTGACATTGCTTCTGAGTTGCCAACTGATATATACTTATGCAAAACATTTGGGAAGAACGAAAACCTTGTATCCTGTAGAGTCTCTTTTAGGATTGGAGATGTTACAATATCCTGTGATAGGCAGAAAATTGCGGGCTTATCATCTCCATTTAATACGATGCTAAATGGGGATTTCACTGAATCTCATAGTGAAGAAATTGACATTTCCCACAATGGCATCTCTCTGTTGGGTATGATGGTTATCAGAGAATTTAGTGAGACTGGAAAGCTAAATGAAATTACTCCTGACATTCTACTTGAAGTAGTCATCTTTGCCAACAAGTTTTGCTGTGAAAGGCTCAAAGATGCGTGTGATAGAAAACTCTCATCTTTGGTTTCCTCGAGACAAGATGCAATAGAACTCATGGCATTTGCACTTGAAGAGCACTGCCCTGTTGTTGCTGCCACTTGTTTGCAATTGTTTCTGCATGAACTTCCTGAGTGTTTGGATGATGATCAAGTGGTTAAGGTTTTCAATAATGTTACTAAACAACAGAGATTGATTATGATTGGGTCTGCCTCATTCTCTCTCTACTCCTTATTAAGTGAAGTCTCAATGGCCCGTGATCCCAGGTCTGATGTTACAGTTTGTTTCTTGAAGCGATTAGTTGAGTCTGCAGATAATAGTAGGCAGAAACAGTTGGCTTTTCATCAGTTGGGATGTGTGAGGTATCTGAGGAAAGAATATGATGAGGCAGAAAGGCTTTTTGAGGCAGCTCTCTCAGCAGGCCATGTATATTCCATTGCTGGTTTGGCTAGACTTCATTTTATCAAGGGCCAGAAACTTTGTTCTTATGAAAAACTCACTTCTGTTATCTCATCCTATAGTCCTCTTGGATGGATGTATCAAGAGAGGTCGCTGTACTGTGATGGTGATAAGAAGTGGAAAGATCTTGAGAAGGCGACACAGTTGGATCCAACTCTTACCTACCCATACATGTATAGAGCTGCATCCATGATGAGGAAGCAAAATACTCAAGCTGCTTTTGCAGAAATAAATTGGGTTCTTGGGTTCAAGCTTGCATTGGAATGCTTGGAACTAAGATTCTGTTTCTATCTTGCTCTTGAGGACTATCAAAAGGCCTTATGTGATGTTCAGGCAATTCTTACACTATCTCCCGAGTATAAGATGTTCGAGGGACGAGTTGCTGCTACCCAACTGCGTACACTTGTACGTGAGCATGTAGATAATTGGACTACTGCTGATTGCTGGATGGAACTATATGATCGATGGTCTTCAGTTGATGATATTGGTTCCCTCTCAGTTATATATCAGATGCTTGAGACTGATGCTGAAAAAGGTGTTCTGTACTTTAGACAATCTTTGCTTCTCCTCAGGTATGTCCAAATCTTCTGGTCCAGCATTCTACAAGGTTCTTGCCAGGAAGGTTATTTTGTTTATAATAGAAATCACATAATCTTGTGTGATCAGGTTGAGCTGCCCCGAAGCAGCCATGCGAAGTCTGCAGCTAGCACGGCAACATGCTGCAAGTCAACATGAACGCCTTGTTTATGAGGGTTGGATTTTATATGATACAGGTCATTGTGAAGAAGGGCTTTGGAAAGCGGAGGAGTCAATTCGCCTTAAGAGATCATTTGAGGCCTTTTTTCTAAAAGCATATGCTTTGGCAGACTCTAGTCCTGATCCTTCATGCTCTGCTACTGTCGTCTCACTTCTTGAAGATGCTTTGAAGTGTCCTTCAGACAGGCTTCGAAAAGGACAGGTGTGTTTTTGCTACTTTCACCATGCATACTTGTGTTCTTATTTTCTCTATACATTTACGAATACGAGTTCAAGGAGAAACAGTAGTTTGTAGATGCTGTGTCAGTGGTACGTGCTAAAAATAGTATATGCTCTTTAAAAGGATTAGGAAGTATGGGAATGATGTTTAGACTGTTTGGTAATATTGACAATTCATTTTTAATTAGAAAATCAACACCTAAACTTTGCATAAGGCTCCCACCATTGTGAGTTCTGAGGAAGTGTTGATTCATGTAGCTTCATCCCTATTCTAGTTTCATAGTTGAACCCCATGACATCAATGTAATGATGGAGCAACCTATGATTGCACCAAGGCCCACTCTTCATTTTCAGTTTGTGAAATAAGTACTCTAATTGTATTTTTGAATTAAGGTCCATTCAATACTTATACATGAGGTGATGTTTGATTACTTAAAAAGACAAAAGCATGATTGTGCATGGGGTTTTCACCATTTTGTGGAGAGGTCAGTTCTATATCCGAACCTTTGACCTCAATGCCAAGTTGTTAAAGGTGCAGGATACACTCAAGGTAACGAGGCAAGGCTCATGCCTAAGTAAAGTAATAGTGTAAGACATAAAAATGGATAAGAAAAACTTAGAATATAGTACATCTAATATTGGTTATTTTTTATTAGTGATGTATTGTATGTTCAAGTTTATGTACTAATGCCCATAGATTAACATATAGACGACAAGCTGGCATTCTCTAAAACTGATCTCGACTCACTTAAATTTTAGGATATTCTAATGAAAGTAAGATAAACCTATATTAAAAAATTAAATTCACAATATGTCTGGAAATTGCTTATGTTGATCGCAGGGTTGAAGGAGATAACAAAAGAAACAAGACGAAGATGAGGACAATTGAAACATATAATGTAATTAGCTGTTTAATAAACTTTTGTTTTGGAGAAGAAACAGGCAATTTTATAAATAAAAGTGCGAGGTACAAAAAAAATGGTGGTATTGTTCTTATGTTCCAAAGTATCATATGATCAAGATGTAGAAAGTCATCCTTCTTTTCTTCTTTTCATCTTCAGAAAGGAAACATGTAAGAATTTATTAAAGGTAAAAAGATAAGCACACACTAATACAATGATAAGGAGCATTAGGGGTGCACCAAGCCCAACCTCAACCTCAAACAACCTAGCCTAATTATAAAAAAATTAAACAGGCTCCTAAGCCTATTTCAGATGGAATAACCCTTGGCTAGCTTAGACAAAAGAATCTAGTGTGAAGCTCTTAACTTGGAGCACTCATGAACTATATGAACTTTCTTTGGGATATGTTGAAACAGTCTATGATTCCTATATAGCCAAATGGACCAAACTGTAGCCAAGAAGGCAACTTTTTTAATGGTTCTAAAATTCTCTGATATATCCATGTGTTTGATATAAAGTAATGTTTATACTTGAGTGGGACTTTAAGCTACATAGTGGAGAACTCATCCACTTTTCCCAGATCATTATACCAAATGGCAAAGAAAGAACAAGTGTTCAATAGATCTCCTCCTTAAAGATGAAAAATGTGACACTAGGGGGAAACAAAGAATTTGAGAGATGTTTTTACAAGATTTGTAAGGTGCTTCAAACTTTTCTGTACCAAGAACATGAAAGTTTCTATTTTAATTTGAGTGTCATTAGAATGAAGACAAATGTTCTCTTCAAGCAAAATAATGTCTTCAACCCATTTAATAGAATAATAATCTCATTGTCCAGCACTTCTTCAATTTTGTTTTAAAGGGACTTGTGAATAAAAAGAAGACTTAAAACTGACATGTTGGAAACTAGAATGACATAATCCATTATATTTGATACAAAATAACATCCCGAGAATTGAGCAAGTTGCTGAACCCATAACGTGGATAGCATTAAACTGCTCATCTACACTGGAATCAAGGGAAGATTCTTAGAGTCGATACAACACATTAACTGCATTATGGAAAATTCTTCAATTCCTTTTGTTCCAAATAATCCAAAATATAGCACCCAATAATGATGCAGTCTAGGATTCAACAGGCTCAAATCTGGAAATTTGAACAGTTTACTTTCCTGAGGGTTGACAAAGAGTGCTGCTCCCTCGTTCATCTCTCCCATAACCTTCTTATAAACAGTCATTAAGCCAGAATATATTCAACTTCTTCCACCTCCATTTTTCATAAGGAACACCAACTTGGAGAGATGCAAAGATTAGGAATCTTCCGTTGAAGAACATCGGCACAATTAAGCTTTTTTTTTTCTTTTTTTAATTGAAAAGAAACATAAATATATCTATCTATAATAGGGAATTGGTGACCAAAATACTCCAAAGTTGGGATGAGTTATCCCCAAAATTACATGGACCGACTTGCAAACCATCTTACATTTTATGCAATATATTACACCAGTTCCTTGTCCATTCTATCTAGTTATATCCCTTTGACATTTTGGAGCATGATACCTATCTAGTAAATGCTGATACCAATCTTTCCCATATTTTTGCTACTGTCTTTTCTAGTCTCTGACTATACTGTTCCTCTCCTCCCATAATGCATATCATATTGCATAAAGGATGCATTTTCAGTAACACTTTAATGGAGAGCTTCTCGAGTGTTCCAGAACTTCAAACATGTGCTCCACTTCTGGGGCCTTTATCATATCACATCTTTTTTCCCATCTTCTCCAAACTTCATTCATTGTCTTGCATCTTCCAAAAATGTATGTGATATCTTCACCTACATCCTTGCATAAGTAATGCCTTTACCTCGCCAAGGAACGAAAATTCAACTTCGCCTCAAACTTCGACCTTCAAAAATCAGAATTAATTCGAAGAGTTCGAGAAATTCGAGAGAAGTTTTGTAAAAAATTGTCGACTTAGAGAAGTTGAAAAAATTCTACGTAAATGCAAAAATATGCATAAATTCTATTGCAAATGATGAAAACAAATATAAATCAATATATTTTAAATATAAAAGTATAAATATAATGGTTTCAAACTTGCCTTTTAACATTAACAAGATTTAGTGTTTATTGTACATGTTAAGAACTATATATTATTTACTTGTGTATTCCACAAATTTCACCAAAATCTTCAATTTTTTTCTCGAATTTCGTCGAAATCTTTGAAGTTTTGTTGAAATCCTCGAAGTTTCGTCGAAATTCTCGAAATTTTGTCGAATTTCGTTGAAGTCTTCAAAGTTTGGTCGAATTTTTGTAATTTTTTTTTTTACAACTAAACTCTGGTTCGATAACCAGAAAATCCGAAGTGTTCGTCGAATTTCGCTGAAATTCGATGAATTTTTATTCCATGTACCTTGCATCTTTTTGCCTACGTTAGTGTCGTCATGTTTGGATGCCTTTTTTTTTTTATAATTGTTATCAGTTGTATTTAGTCTTTGTGCAGCCAAACACCATTACATTTTAACTTTAGATGGAAAATGTGCTTTTCTAATGAATTTAGGAGGACTAAAATCGGAGTTGACTAAAGAAAGTCCATAGAAGAAAGATTTGGAAGTAGGGGTCCAAGAGCTATCTGCAATTCATATTGGTTTTTACACTAGACAAGCTACAATTTATAAGAATTCAAAGGATGCATGAGGCCTTAGAGAGCATATGGTGAGATTGATATGTAGAAAAGTGAAGGTTCCATCCAATTCCATTCTTGATAGAAGTAATTTATTACTTCTTATTGTCCACTTGTGTACAAATTTGTCCTGACCTCTCATACACTTCGACATATGGTCCCCTTCTGATAAAGAGCTATTAGAAATTTGTCCATAGTTACATAGGGGTGCCCCTCATCAAATTTGACATAGGGGTACCTTTAGATAAAGAGCTATTATAAACCCAAAACGAAGCAAAGAAAATTTACTTCGCACTGCTTATGAGGGTGGGGACATATCCCAAAAAACTCTTTGGTTCCTTTCCATCAAAATACACAGCAGATCAGCCAGCAAACCACAACCTAGTGGTCTTGCCAACCAGAGGAATGCAGTTATAGTTCTAAAAAGGCATTGCTGAGGCACCTTTGTGGACGTTTCTGACACCATTGGAAAGAAAGAGAGCCATCGACTTCGAATGTCCATGGAAAAGGGACATTGCTTGTTTACATTAAAAAAAAAAAAGAAAAAAGCAATATGGGGACAAGTATGTCTTCTGAAATCTGTTTTTTAAAACATCACCCTTGTTGATCTTTGCACGGCCAACTATAGAATGATGAATGAGTGAAAAGAGAATGGAAACGAGGTCTAAGACTCTGAGTACCATACCAAACATCCTTGCAAAAACAGAAGGTATTAGCATTAGTAATTCTAAGCTGATAAGATTTGGACATTCCTAGCATTGTCATGCAAACCATTTCAACTTCTGATCACCCAAGTCCATAGACCATCTTTCTGCAATGGAAATTGCCTAAGCCATTACCCTGACTAGAGCCCTATTCCTCTTCATCATATCACCCAAGTCTTTCATGTTTGTGTTGCCAATCTAAGAAATGCATTCTCATCAATAGGACTTTTGGACTTAACTTTGAATTTTCAAATAGATAATTCCATCGATATATAATTTGATTGCAAACTTGTGTTTTCTATCCTTTTTAACAAATATCTTGTATATTGTTTATACAAGACTCATCCCCCTTGCTTACAACCAATTACAAAATGACAAGACAGTTGCCCACTCTCTTAACCAATCCGACATGGTATATCCCATTGATAAGAATAGTTACTAATTCATAAAGATGCTAAAGATTGAGATTCTACTCAAATCACACTTGAAGCCTTGAAGGTAAAAACTCATCATCAGGGCATTCGTTTCCTTCCACAAACACCGTACCACCGCCAAACTTGCCACCAACAATTGAGCCCTCCATTTTGAATTAATCACCTCCTGAAATGGGCAAACACTTAATTGAATATCTTACTCGTATTTGGAAAAATAAGAAAAGGTCTCCTCCACCATGCCCAAAATTTGCTTGAGGAGTGGCACTGAAGTAACAAATGTGCACTCATCATTTTGTTCACATAAATAACAACAGGAGGGAGAGATATAATGATGCAGGAATTGTTTTTGAACCATTTCCCTTGTGTTATCTTTCTCTTTTGTCACCGCCCATGAGAAGAACTTAATTTTTGAAGGAATTGGAGCCTTCCAAATCCCCTTTAATATTAGTGAGGGTTGGATCGATGGATGATCATTAAAGATAGAAAAGACAAATATAGAGGAAAACTCTCCAGATGTTTATTTGAACCAAACAATTCTATCATTTTTATCTTGCATCACACAATCCCTTACTAATGCTTTGAGACTTACCTCTTCCTCTTCACACTTTGACCAAAGGATGATCTCAAATGGAAAGCCCAGTGATTAGGCACCGAATCTAAAGATTGAAGAATTAAATAGAAAATAGAGCAATTATGGCCTATTGATTGTTTGTACAATCTTGGAAACATGACTGAAAGCACTTCATTTCCCCGCCACATCCTCCCAAAACTGAATCGAATCACCTCTACCTAGCTGCAATCTAGTATGTGGGGCACAACATTGATATAGAGAGTGAATAAACTTCCAAGGTTGTGTGTTGCATTCCTCTTTAACAAATAAGCTATTTTATGAGCATGAGTTATATCGATGATCACATCCTAAAGAATGATGGTATGTAAATGAATTGTAATGAAATTCCATTTCTATTATGTTGATTTAGTTGCTAATTTGATTAGATTATAACCTTTTTTTAGTACATTTTGAGGATAATCTCAAGTGAAAAGATCGTCCTTACAAGATATAGCCCATTGTGCAGTTCCAATTTGGATCAAAATGACTAGTTAATGACATGAACTTATAAAGACAATTCAAGTGTCTTTTAATATTGGTCTGCATACCTTTTTTCTTTAAATCAATAAAATCCGACTGTTTCTTTTTTTTTTCTTTTTTTTTTTTTTAATATTGGTCTGCATGTGTTTTGTGCATACATTTTAGATGATGCACTTGAATCTTGCATTTCATCAATTTTAATTGAAATTTAATTTGCATAACTCCCAAAGGATTTGATTTTGATTCAAGATCTACCAAAGTATATTTTCTCTCAAGTGTTTTGGTTACTAAAATACAAAATCCATATCAAGGTCATGCCAATGCGTGTGGGATTTGGAAACATGTGTATGATTTTTTGTTTTGCTTTCTAGCCTATGCTAACTGCAAAAGGAACCTTGTGAGACAATCCTAGTAACACACTTCTTCGAAGAAGGTAATAAAATCTATCAACCTAAAAGCCATTATTCTATGTTGTAAAAAAAGAAGCCAAGAGCCATTATTGTCCTTGGCAAAACGAGCTACCATATCAATACACATTTTCCAAATTAAGTGTTTTCTAAGGGTTGTATGGGAAATACATAAACAATATCCTTTAAATAGTTGCCATCATGAGCAATGATGTCAAAATTGGATTAATATTTTCCTTCAAAAATATCATTAGAAATTAATGAAGCTCAATTGGTTTTATTTTATTTTATTTTATTTTCACAACTAATCCATGTAGGTTCCTGATTGCTTGAGTGGGAGATGCCCCTAGTGGCCAACGCAGGAATGGAATGTCGGGTCCCTAGATCATTAGCCCAACCTCACGTTAATCCACTTAGGCCCTTGGTTGCTTTTTGTCTCACCTATAAAATTGAAAACAATGGATGATGGAAGCTAAAACTATTGGGAACTTTCTCTGGTAACTCTTTTTTTTTATTCTTTTCTTTTTAATCATCTAACATCTTATACACCATTTCTATTTGTTGCACGTGGAAAGCTTATTTTCCATGTTAAGTTATGATTTTTGGGTGCAAAGTGGCTAGTAAGGAGAATCAACACTGTTGATATTGTCCTATAGAGATCCTTCGCTTCGTGTATCTCCTTGGTTTATCATTTGTTAAAAGGAGGAGAATTAGCTGAGCAATATTCACCAAATATCTGCCTTTAGTGGATATGTTAAAATATGCTAATGGTGAATTCAACATTCCTTTTAGTAGCCAACACGCTTCCAGCTCAACTTAAATGGCCTTTTTCCAACTGCATGAGATTGACTACATGATGAACCTGCTACTCTCATGTCACCACGTCAAGGGCTAAGTGGATATTTAAGTTATAAATAGTTATATCTTTCTTAGTTGTTTCTATTCATTTTTTCTTAGGTCTTCATGAATAGAATGATTAAGAAAGATATAATTATTTATAACTTAAATGTCAACTTATTTTAGGTCTTCGCTTCTCAAGCAGGAAAACAAGGTTGCTTGCATTGTTGACGAATGGTTAATGACTCATCTCGGTCTTCCTATAGCAAAAATTGCTAAAAGGCTGGATGGATGGAAGCTAGCTTTCTTATTGAAAGGGGGTAGATTGACCCTCTTCCAAGTGGTCTTGGCTGCTATACCTTCTTTATACCTTTCTATGTTTTGAATACGTATGGGAGCAGTTGAGGAAATTCAGAAGAGGTTCAAATCCTTTTATGGAGGGGCAAAGAGGTTAATTAGCTCAGTTAGTTTGGTGTAACAGGTATTGGTTCAGAAGCCAGTGAAGAAAGGTGGTTTTGGCCTCAAAAATGTTAGATTAAGGAACATGGCTTAATGTGTTAAATGGTTGTGGAGATACTCTTTGGAGTTGTCCTCCTTTTGGACTCAAATAGTGGATAATATCTATGGCAGGTTCTCTCTTTTGTATCATTGTAGTTGGGGAGTGGTAAAATCAGGTTGTCTTACCATTCTCCATGGAATTTGTTTCATTACTTGCTCCTTGGTTCTTCATGCACATCAAGCCACAACTTGGCAGTAGACTCATGTTTTCCAGTTTTTGAACGACTCTGGGTCTGGAACAAGTTTTGAAACTTTGACCTTTAAAAATCAGAATCAATTCAAAGAAGTTCGAGAAATTTTGGAGAAAACTTATTAACTTAGAAAAGTTTAAAAGATTTTTGTATAGATGCAAAACTATATATAGTTACTAATTAGAAATGATGAGAACAAACATAAATAGATATTTTTGTGTAGAAAATATAAATATAATGGATTAAAATGTGTTTTTTTCACATTAATAATGTCTAACAAGCATCTCATAGAATGATATATATATATATATATATAT